>NTPY01000614.1:362075-389632 GCA_002922825.1 Brachionus calyciflorus
TTCGTACACTAAAAACCAAACCATATAGCGCTTCGGACCGCTTTCGTTCTTATAAGGACTCATCAGTCAAACTTATCCATATAAAAATTAATTAATAAAAATTCCGAATCACCCCAAGTTTAACTTTATTATAATTAATTTTAAAATTTAAGCTAACAAAGACGATAGTTTTTTACGTCAACCGGAAAATACAACTTTGACTGTTGGAAGACGACTTTTATTACGATGTAAGCCAAATCTGACCAGCTACGTCAAGACCCTAAATGAAAAAACAATAAATTTAGTTCAATATGAATGGTTTAAAGACAACAGTCCAATAGAATTTAACCAAAGAACAGTAAAATTGATTTTTTTATGTTCAACAAAAAAAAAAAAAATTAACAAAATTTAAAAATTTCAAGAGTGTTTATAAAGATGGTTCGTTAGAGATAGTTAGAGTAGAAGAATTAGACTCAGGTGTATATAATTGTATTGCTAAATTTCGCTCGGTTAACTTCGAATCAAAACAAGCAATTGTCAAAGTTAATCCTCAATCTACAATTAAACCACCTTTTTTAGAAATAACAACACGTGTTCGGCAAACGCCTAAATTTTCTCTATGGCCTGAAGACCGTTTTGCTCAAGAAGACGACGAAATTATTTTCGAATGTCTTGCTCAAAATGACATAAACGCATTGTCTTATCTAACCGAATCCAATACGACAAGTATTTACAATTACATTTGGCTAAAAGACGGCGTAGCTTTAGATTTTAAAAATAAAAAAAATATCCAATTAATACAAGGATTTAATTTACGTGTTGAAAAACTGTCTGAATCAGATAGTGGTACTTACACATGTAGAATATGTAACAATGAAAATGGCGCTGATTTAGACAGTGAAAATGATGAATGTGATGAAAGAAGTGGTATATTAAAAGTTTTGATTTCCCCAAGATTTTTGAAAAGACCGTCAAATTTAAATGTTACATTAAAATCAGATGCTGAAATGGAATGTTCTGCCTACGGAATACCACCACCAGTTATTCAATGGTTCAAAAATGGCGAACCTATTTATCCAAGTGAATATTTTCAATTCAATCAAAACCAAGGTAATTTAAAAATACTCGGTATTATTGCTCAAGATGAGGGTTATTATCAATGTGTTGCATCAAATGATTTAAATACAATACAAAGTGTAGCTCAATTGACTGTACACTCCGAGGACTATTTATTTAATCAAGATGAAATGGAAAACGATTTTGAGACTGAAAAAATATTCGAAAAATTTCCCGATACGACAACAACGTCCATAATTCACTTAAGCTCACCAACTAATTTAAAAACTCTAAAAATAAAGTCTAAATCTATTCATATAGAATGGCAAATGCCATCTATAATTCAAGGTGAGAATAAATTAAATCATAACTTGATTTATACTGTAAATTGGAGAGCTCAAGGTACAGATAGACAGAGAGAAACGAACACGACTAATACTACATTTGTAATTGATGAACTTCAATCAGACACAATTTATGTTATTTCAGTACGAGCTTTATTTTCTAGTATGATAGGACCAAGTGTTCAAATTGAAGCTAAAACAGAGCCATTTATGTCAAGTGCACCTTTAGATTTTAAAGCTGAATTAATTGACTACTCAGATGGAGTAAGCACGTCATTTAATCCAACCTTAAAATTTAAATGGAAAAAACCAATTCATAATTCTCAGAACATATTAAAATATCGACTTTATTATCAACACCTAAATTACGGTACTTTGGATAATTTAGAAGTAAAAAAAAATTCAAGTGATGAATTTAGGCCTGTTGATGTAGATACTGAAGAATCATATGAAGATAATTTATTAGATGATTTCGATTACGAAAGCAAAAAAGAAAATGAAGATAAATCGGAAAAATACATAAATATTGATATTCCCACCGAGCTAACTGAATCGGATAATTATGAATTTTTACTTGAGGACTTGCTTAAATATTCCACGTATAAATTTCGTTTAGTTGCTTTGGATAAATCTCTTATTGAAAAAAATAATGAGAATAAAATAAGTTTTAAAGCGAGTGAAAATGACCCGATTGATTATTTAATTGATGAAAATTATATGAGTGAAAATAGTGTTGAAATAATTATAGAAACTCCTTCGGATGTACCGGATGGTCCACCAGAGAATATAATAGCAGAGACTATTAATACAACGGCGATTTTGCTTCAATGGGATCAACCAAGTTTAGAAAAGCGCAACGGTTTGATTATTGGTTATAAGATAGCTATTAAAGAAAATGATAAACAAGTATGGCATTCTAATGTGGATAGTGAACCAAGACGAAAAATAATTTCTAGCTTAGTACCAGGTCATAAATATTCATTTAGAGTTACAGCTAAGACTGTAAATGGTAGTGGTCCAGCGTCCGAATGGGTGATAGCAGAGACATTTACTCATGAAATGGATGAATCGAGAGTACCAGGACAACCTTTGGATTTAAAAACAGAACCTACTGATCAATCCATTGTGATTCGTTGGGTGCCACCGGCCGATAATAATCGAACTCTAATAAGAAAATATATTTTAAAATACGGTATAGGGTATCCTGATACTGAGATTGAAATTACGGGCAATAAAAATTCATTTATTATTAATGACCTTGTTGCTTCGTCTCAGTATGTTATAAGTTTAAAAGCAGCTAATAATGCTGGATCTGGTATGGAAATTTTAAAAGATGTTATTACTAAACGTAAGTCTGTCTTAGGCGAAAACGAAAATTTATTTCCACCATTGAATGTACAAGCTGCTGCTATATCAGCTAGTACGATTGAGATACGTTGGACTGATTGGCACTTGAAACCTGATGAGCCCGTACCGGATGATAGAATTTACTTGGTCAGATATAATATAGCCGAAATGACTAACGCTAAATATAAATATAAAAATTCAACGGAGAGAAATGTAATTATTAGTGGTCTCAAACCGAATACTTTATACGATTTTTCAGTTAGATTAGTTATTAGTCGAAGAGAATCGGACTGGAGTATGACAACATCTCAAATGACTATGGAAACTAGTCCAGCACCTAGTGACATTAAAATAAAAAGTGATCCCAAATCACCTAATAATGTTATTATTTCTTGGAAAGCACCAAATTTACCTCAAAATTCAGGTATTTTCTTTAAAAATTTGACCATTTGACTTTTAATTTTTTAATTAAATTTCAAAATTTAATTATTTTAAATATAGAATCATTTAAATCTATTGGTATAATTTTTTTTAAAAACTATTTGTTCTATGTTGTCTTAGTGTCTTTGCTTGTACTTTTACTATTAATAAAAAAGAATATGTTCGAGTTGATTTATAGATGGTCTGTCGAACTTTTAAACTTTTTAAAAACAGTTTAAATTAAGGAAATACAAAGTTTTCAAATTTTTTTAAAAAATAAAAAGATGGCCGTGCACAAAAAAAAAAATTAACAAAAATAATTTTATTTTGGGTACGGTGTAGTTAGGTTAATTCCGTAGAAATGCTGTATTTAGCCTCAAGTTTTTTTTGAATTTTTAAAATTGTCGGACTTTGAATAAAATAACGCTTGAATAAAAATTTAGATTAAAGAAAAGGAGGAATTCCCAAGAGTTAAAAGACGTAAAAATAACTTTCATGATAATTCATAAAATTACTTCGTAAATGCGCACCACAGAAAGTATAATCTTCGTTCACACAATAAATCTATTCGTCGTGAAAAGATGAGATATTTTCAGTCAAGATTTAACTTCCTAACTAATAGAGTCAAAACACTTTGGAATAATCTTCCGATAGACAAGGTTAACGCTCAAAGTTTAAATAGCTTTAAAGCAAAGTTAGATGTTTGGATGGAAGCAAATGTTAGTAGCGACTGCTATTAGCCCTTTAGGGCTCTACTTGGACTTCTGTTCAAGTTGCAGTTTCAACTTACTACTACTACTAAATAGCCACAGCACTACTTGTCTTTCACTAAATATTAAATTATTTTTTGTTCTTGATGTCAACTAACTATTTTGTTTTTATACGAATATGAATGTTCAATTATTTTAATTTTAAGAAAAAAATGATGTTAAAAGAATTTTAAATTTAAGGTTATATAATTTATTACCTCGATGAGAAAAGTATTAAGACCAACTCAAATAAAAAATGGAAAAATGAGATTATAAACTCTGGTAGTTCTTCATCATCATCATCATCATCATCATCATCCAACGAAAAAGAACTAATCAAACATACAATTCGAAAATTGAATTTAGAAACAGTTTATTATTTTAAAATACAAGC
Source organism: Brachionus calyciflorus (assembly GCA_002922825.1). Classification (NCBI taxonomy): domain Eukaryota; kingdom Metazoa; phylum Rotifera; class Eurotatoria; order Ploima; family Brachionidae; genus Brachionus; species Brachionus calyciflorus. Next base: position 366,365 of record NTPY01000614.1, read on the forward strand.
ACGTAACAATCGAGCGTATGGTACATTATCATCAACAGTAATTTACAAGACACCAAATTCAAATGGAGAAGGTGGCGGACAAATTTATACACCAAGTGACATGGAACAAAAAGATCCAACCATAGTCTTGAACAAGATAGAGAATTCATCACAACAAAAAATACAATTAGATATTAATTTAATTTGGATAATTACTGTATGTATATCGGGTCTTTTTTTCATAGTAGTTATTTTAGTTGGTGTTTTAATATGTAAAAAATCAGATTCAAAGTCGAATAAAGAGTTCAATCGAAATAATTTGACATCGAGTAAAAGACCTTTGAAAAATCGAAATCATGATCCCTATGACAATGACGATGATGAGTATCAAAAAAATTCCCTTTTACAACAACAGCAACAACAACTTTTAATTACTAATAATAACATAAACACATCGACTTTACTAAAACAAAAGACACCACATCATCAACCACTATTAATAAACAATCCGAATCACATGATGATGAATGTAATTAATCCATTGAGTTTATCAAATACTCATAATTCTGAAATGGAATTTTATTCAACTCAGCCTGGTTTATTCACAAGCAATTCCCATGCTAATTCAGATGCTAGTTGTTACAATACAGACCAGCATTATCAATTACAAAATTTAATAAATAATTACAATTCTAGTAGTACTCGAAATGGGTCGGTCAATGGAGATCAAATGAATAATGAAAATGATACTAATTCAGCTTTACAAGCAGCTAATACAGCGTTTAATACGCCATTTAATGGAAATTTTATACCGTCAGTTAATATCAATTCAAATGAGCCAATGTTTTTAAAACAAACAGTCCGACCTAAACCAATAGCTATACCAATTAACCCATCGATACAAATTAATCCTCTTGAACAAACATCAGGAATGTTTTCTGTTAATAATCCAGCTAGAAAATCTTATAAAAATTTACGTAAGTAGTCTTATTATATTGTTCAAAAAAGAATCTAAAGAATTATAGGAATTTAACAAAAAAATTTTTTAATAAATCAAATTTTTTTAAAAAAATTATTTCGAATAGCGCTGTCATTTATTCTATACTTTTAATTCCTACACTGTTAAATGAGAGAGGTAGAAAAAAACATAAATAATGGGAATCTGAAAAAAATACAAATAAAAATATTTTTAGAATACAGAGAATTTTCACATAAAATTGATAAAATTTGGTAAAAATTATAGCTTTTGAAATTTTATGTTTAAAAACTTGGCAATCCCTAAATTCGATTTTTTTAAAAACTAAATTAAAGTCAGCGGAATTAAAAAGAATTTAACTCAATTGTTAAAAATTAGCTTCTCTGAACTTTAAATACTTTGAGTGTAAAGAGTATTGCCCATTTTTATGTATAAATAAAAAGACTCAAATCTGTAAAATATTTGAAATTAACCAATAAAATATTTAAACCGCTACACATTAAAGTGGGAAATATTTTTTTACACGTTGTATTAAATATTGATTTTTCGTTGCATAGTCACTGTTTTACTGAAAGAGGGTACAGTTGTTTGTTGTGCATTTTAGATGCCAAATCAAATTAAAACTTTTTAGGCAAAATTGACATTTTTTTTAATCGCCTAAAAAATTTGTCGTTTCTTTAAGAAAAATTCTTGAAAAGTATCTTGTTTTAAAAAACAAGAATCAAAAATCTTAAATTAGTCGCTTTAAAATATATAGACGTTTTTTTTTGAGATACGACTAAATAAAAGTGACTTGCCTTATACTTTCTGCTAAAAGCACCTTGAAAATTTAATTATTTATTTAACTATATTGAACTATACTGGTATGATCATTTAATCGAAATACTTTTGGAGCTTTCAATACTTTTTAGTTATTTTTTTAAAAAAATAATTTGGATGTATTTCATCATCAAATCGAATTTATTAATGAAATTTTTTAAAATAAGCTTTAGTTCTTAAAAATTTCTTAAAGATTCTATTCTTGATGAAAGATTAAAACAGCGTATATAGGATTTTCGAAAATTTATGACAAAAGATTAATTTTTTTTTAATTTAAGCAATGGCAACAGCAACTTTAATCCCTAATCAAACAATCAATTTTAATACTTCGAATACGAGTCAAAAAATTCATTATACAGCTAAACCTTACATAATTGACAATCAAGTACAATCCAGTGGTGAATACTCTAATCATTCACCAGCATCATCGGTTCATAGTGGTTGTCAAAGTCAAGTTTACGATAAAATTCCAAATATGAATACGTCAAGTTCAAGTTCAAAGTCATTACTACAACCGCTAAAAAGCTTTCCGAATTCAAATCCTAACAATCAACTACAATCACCTTCTTTAAGCATACCAAACACTCCAGCTAAACACTGTGAAAGTAAATATATTATTTAAAAAAAAAACAAATAGATTTTAATAAAATTTTATTATTTTTAGATAGGGACCTTTCAAGTATGGCTAAAAGTCCAGCTAAGAAACAATTATTAGTATCTTTAACATCTAATACAAATACCACATCGACTTCTATTTCAAAAGGAAGTAATTTTGCGCTGAGTGGTAAATCAGTTGAAAATATTTACGAAAAAGTAAATTTTCTGTATAAATTTGAATTGGATTCAAGTTATTTATATTTTTTTTATAATTAAAGAAAATAGAAGTTGAAGAGATGACAGATGAAATGGCAAATTTGGAAGGTATAATGAAAGATTTGAATGCCATAACAGCTCAACATTTTGAGTGTTAACTAAGAGCTAGTTTTTTAAATATTTGTAAATATACTTTAAACACCAGGTCAAAGATCACATAATTGTTTTGTTTTTTTCTGAAAAAAATATTTGTCTTTAATTTTTAGATCAAATCAATTTTTTCTTTATCTATTAAAATATTCTATAAAAGTATTTTGTAAATTTTTTTCAATTTCAAATTGTTTTTATTAATTGTCTTATTTCTTTTTTTCTAAAAAAATTCAATGAATTGTTTTTTACATCTATTCAAAAATTTATGAATTATTATCTAATCTATAAAATTATTTTTTTTTTGTTGAATATAATAATAAAAATCTTAACTATCAGATTTTATTATCTTAAATTTTTCTTTTAAATATAAAATTTTTAAAAGATAATTCTTTTTTTTTGACTTAAAATTTTTAAGTTTAAAAAAAAGGATTTTCTTCTACCGTATTTACTCAAAATTAAGAATAAAAAGGCAAATCAAATAAATTCTAAATATTCTTAATTTCAAGTAAATACGGTATGATTTGAATTTTTTTAATTTTGTTGGCTCACTTGGGACCATTTGAAAAAACGTCAGCAATTAAACCCTGAGATAAATTAAAACTAAAAAAAACGAGTAAAAATTTTAATCTTTCAAAATTTTGCGCGGAAAAACACGTTTAATTTTAAAATCTATAGATTTAAGGCTCGTTTTAAGGCGATGACGTTTTTTTTTATCTTTTCAAACGCCTTTTTCTTTCCGTTTTTTTATTTTACGTGTATTACGCATTTTTTGATTCTGAATCCAAAAAAAATAGGTGAGAATCTGAGGTATAATCACTTTCACTTAAAAAAAAGGCATCTAAGGTGAACTCTTTTTAAAGCCAAGATAACTTTTTATCAAAATTTCTCATTGATTCCTCGACAGGGATTTTCACATTGGTTAGTATTTTTCAAGATGTAAAGCAAAAAAATTAAAAGATAATTTTTCAAAAATTAAGATCAGATCAAATGAGGCTATCCCTAAAAAACGGAATGTGAGGACGGAATGCCGGAACATGGAACAGTTCTAAAATACGGAACAAATTTATATTGAAATTTAAGGAACGTTAGTTAAATAATTTGTTTTACTAAAATACGGAATATAATTTTTGAAATTAAAAACTAAAATACGGAATCTTTACGGAACAGACAAAAAATTTTGGCTTTAAAAAAACTTCATCTTTTTTCACCAAAATTTTTTTTCCTTTGAACTAATCTAAAAATTAATGGTGACTGTCTGAAAAAATAATTTTTGGTAAATTTGACGTATGAAACCATTTTTCAATGGGATAAATATACTAATATTATATATTATCTTGTATTCTTTTTCTTCAATCTGGAATATATTTAGTAGCTCATAATCGAAAGTCGAAATTTCCTTTTTTTTGTGTTCTAACTTCAACTACAAAACGAAACGAAAATTCGTTTTCTACTCGAAATTTTTATGAGTAAAATTCGAATCTCAAAAAAAAATTCAAAAAAGCGTTAGGGTCGACCTTAAAATAAGTGTCAAAGTTAGGTCCTTAAGCAATCTATTTGATTCAATATTTTTAATAAATAAACATCAAAGGGTTAAAATAATATCTTAATAATAAAAATCACTCTTATTTGTCTCTATAGAATAAATATAAATTTTATATAAAGTTCCTGATTACCTTTGGGGAGAAATGCTGGCCGAAAAAAATTATATATTTTTAGCTGGGTGCTTTTGAGGCTATATATGTCATAGTAAATTTGTAAAATACGTAATTTTGTAAATTTCCTGGTCAATTAGGAAATTTCTAAAATTATTTTGAATAAAAACAAGTTTTAATTTTTTACTAGGAAATTTAGAAATTTACTATTGCATCAGTAAATTTGAAAAACTTCTTACAAATTTCAGAAATTAACTAAAAATTGTTTAATAATTATTTTAATTTAATTAAAGTTCAATGATAAAATAATAAAATTAAAAAAAATTAAGATATATTTTTTGATACATAAGTACTGGAACCAAGATAAGTAGTGCGTTTTGCAGGATAGAAGATAAGCTTTAAAATGATATATAATATTAGTATGTATTCCGTATATGTTCCGTATTTCAGTATTTAATATTCCGTTTAGTCTTAAAAAATCATTCCGTATTTTAGTTTTGATTCCGTGAATTAAAATTCCGTATTTCATCCTATAAAGTTATCAGTGTTCCGTATTTTAGCATGTTCCGTTCCGTGTTCCGGCATTCCGTCCTCACATTCCGTCTTTTAGTGATAGCCTCAAATGACACTAGCGTTGTGAGTCGACTAGTAAATCATCAAGTCGACTCTAATCGACTACTTTTTTTTCGGAGTCGACTGTAATCGACTTACAAAAAATTCGAGTCGACTATAGTCGATTAAAATCGTCTTTTATGATGAATTGTTCGACTAGAATCGAACCTCAAGATTTTTAAATCGACTCAGTCAGAAAATTCGACTAGTTGAAAAAAAAGTCGACTATTTCCGATTTGACTTACAACGCTAATTTTTAAATGAATCAATTATTCTGAAATTAATTTTCAAAATTAGAGTCATTTTTTTAATTGAATTTCATTTAAATTAACTTAAAAAAATTTTTATTGTGCAAATACCTTATATTTACCACAGTAACTTCGTCTCTAAAGCAAAAATGTTTCTAAGTTAAAAACTTACAATATTTTTAGCGAATTGACGTCGAATCGTACCCGTACCGAGCTGGGCCGTAGCCTAACCGTACTTAAAAGAAATTCAAATTTTTTTTTTGAGTACGGAATATAAAATAAAATATCAAATTAAATTAATACTTTCTAATTTCCATGAGAAATTCCCAATCGAAAAAGAAATTACCTATTAATATACTTTATGATTTTCTTAGATTCAATTTTTTCCTATTAAATTTTTTAAATTGTTCAGTCTTTTTGTTTTACTGAGAAGTCTGTTTAATTTTTTTTAATGAACAGAGACATTTTCCATTTGTATCCTTCTTGTTCTAATATAAAGCAATAGAAAAACATAAATTAAAATTTATGTAATTTGATCTAAAAAAAAGTTTTATTTTTGTTTGCTTTCTCATAAACTAAAATTTAAATGTAGCATTTTATTAAGAGAAAGCTAAATGCAAAAAAAAAATTTTGAGAAAAAGAAAAATTTGAATTGTAAAACAAGAAAAGCAAATATCTAAATGATTGATTTGAAAGCTCTGTTCTTCCTGAATTTTCTTCCTAATTTTGCATCTAGTTATCATCAAAGCTATCAGCACTCATTGAAATTAGAAAATCTAAAAAAATATATAAATAAATTCAATAATACTACGAACTATTTAGAATGGAATTGAATTATTCTTGAGTCTCTCTATCGGAAAATATTTTCCCTTAAAAAAAATAATAATACTATTTAATTGGACCGTAAATAAATTAATTTATTAAAATCAAAGAAAAATTTAATTATAAATCAATTTTTTGGTTGCGATATTTTTCTTTAATTTTTTCTCTTTTTTTAAAGTTGCTTAGGTAACATAGATCTTAAATCGATATAAAAAAATATTTTTTTCAAATTTTTTCCTACGCCAATTATATAAGAAATTTATTTTTCATTTTTTTTTTAAAAGTAAGTTTCTAAAATGGTTAAAAAATCAGTTAATTTATTGTGGTAAAAAAATTATTCAGTCACAATAATTTTTAAAATTTATTAAATTTTTTATTTTGATTTAATACAAAATACAATTAGGTTTTATTTTTTGATTAAATAGAATTAACCTCCAAATTTGGAAAAGTAAAATTAAAGTAGCGTATACTCAATTTTAACGATTAGCGAGAATTTACGCTAATTCGGGCTAAATTAAAAAAATTTTAGATAAACCGCTTATTGGCAAAGTAATTTCCAATGCCATTTTTATTAGATAATTTTATTTTTCCTCACGACCGAGCGCTTAGTAGCAAACTCCTTTTTACAAAGCCGGTCGCTACACTTGCTACAGTGCCCTTATCGGAACCCTTTTTTAAGTTACCACGATTTGCAAGCCTGATTATCTCTAATCAGTCCCATTTGGGGGCGAATGGTTGAGCCCATCTAGAGTTAAAATGCGCTGTATGTAACGCATCCGCTTAGCTTTTGTTTTTATGCATTTTAATTTTTCAAGTTTTCGATAAGTTTAAAAAGTCTTTATGTTTTAAGTAAATAATTATTTTGTAATCAATATAAAATTAAGCCAGAAAAAAAAAGCTCAATTCCAATTTCACCTTTTTTAAAAAAAGAGACTGAAGAATAAAATTAAAAAACAGTTTTTTTTAATTTTATTCTTCAGTCTCGAAGTTTTTAAGATAAAAAGACATCATATTTTAAGCTTTCTTTTTTTCCAGGCTGTCGAACTAACTTTCAAGGATGGTGGTTAGTTGATAACTAGCAAGAAAGTTGTAAGAGATGAAACAATTTCTTGTTACATAACTTTGGACGCAAATAGGTGAACAAAACATTTGAAAAAAATTAAAAAATAATGTGCTTAGAGCAAATGAAAAATTAGCGAATAATTTTTTAAGAACCAAGATTATAACCAAACAACGGCGGGATATCCTTAAAGCGAATTACGCTTTCAACTAAACTCACCTATATTTTTGAGTTTAGTTTAATTTTTTAAGGCAATATGTTCTCACTGAAAATGCTTCATTGTTTAGATAAGAGAGAGATTTAGAAACAGTTAAAAAATGATTTTTCATTCGAAAAGGTTTTTTTTCAATAATGCAAAAATTATGATAAAGTCTAAGGTATTTTGAAAAAACGCAATTAAAAAGTGTTTTATTTCTATTGTTGTAACTTTAAATTTTTTACCTAGAAATCAAAAAAAAATTTTATTTTGAAATTTTTTCTCCTACATTTTATTACTTTTTGTTGTTTTTGTTGACCTGTTTGTTAATTAAGAATTCATTTTTGTAGAAGCGTTTCTTTTAAGTACCTCTGTAACTAACTGATACCTTTTTTTTTTATAATCTAAAAATTAAAAACTTGTTGCTACAACAAAGTCTTTTTAAAAAAAGTCAAATTTTGAATAAAACATTTATTTTTCAAATGAAAAATTTTAAAGAAAAAAATTTTTTTGAAATTATTTGTTAGGTCATGATTAACTCAAGAATTTTTCGACAACATTCACAGACGAGTGCTCTCTAAGAATAAGAGTTTCAACAATCATTTTTAAAAATTAATATTAGACAAATTAAGCTATCAATTTTTCTTTTTTAAGCATTTTTCGCGATGGTTTTTTGCTTTGTTTTTCTCACTTTAAATTAAAAGTTAACAACAAAAAAAAAACAATCTAAGCTCAAAATGTCTCAAACTCTATAAGTTACAAAGGCTTAGGAGCATAATCACTTAAACCGTTTTGAGATAAAAGTAGCTTATTAATAAAGTATATTTAGATTAAGATTAATTTAACCAAAGAGAGAACATTTCTTTATATATCTATTCTAAGATTTCTTGTTATTTTTTATTTCGTAGCTAAGATATTTGCATTTTTAACTTCTAAAACAAATCTTAAGAATGATTAAGGTAAAAATAAATACCCAAAGATATAAGAAACAAAAAAAAAATAAATCTATAATTGGTAGTTTAAAGGATTTTTTTAAAACAAAAAAAAAATATGGTGAGCTATTCTTTATTTTTTTATATGGCAAATTTTATTGATTAGTAATATTTTTTTTGGTAATTAAATAATTTCAAAATTATTTATTTTTTTGAATTTTGAAATTAAACGCTTAAATTAATATTGTTTTCAATGTGCTATGACATTCCATAAATAGTTACTAAACTTTTTAATATTTATGTTGCGCAAAAATATTTCAATTCTTTTTAACAAAAAAATAACTTTTCAAAATGACATTGAATCAACTAAAATGTCTATCAGTCATATTCACCTAAATTATTTCAGGTTTATTTAGATTTTAAGTCTTAAATATTTGGTATTTAAATAAGCTAAAAAGGCTGGTATTTATTTTCAGAAAATTAAGTAAATTATTTCTGATTTCTGTAAACTCCTATTATATACCTTGTACCCGTAGCCTTTGAGTTAATTGAGCGACTTTGGAATACCGAAAAGAATATTATTTATTGTATGATATTAAGTATATTTTAAGTTTAAATTAATTCAAAATTTTTGGAAATTTAATTTTCAAAATTAAATTAATATGGTTGATTTAGATGCTTTATGTTCACATTTTATTAAGCTTGTAAAATTCGGAAAAAAGGAAAATTCTAATTTTCAATTTCCTCGGGCTTTATTTATTCCATTTTTTAATTTAAAATCAATTAATGAAATCATTTAATTATTTATCAAAGTTATATTTAAAAAAAAAAAGCTTTTAAATCTAATTCAAAATCTAAAAAAAAAATTCTTGATTTATTGTAAGTTTCCGAGCAAATTTATTTTAAGAAAAAAATCGATCAAAATATCAAGTCTTTTTTTTTTCAAAAAAAAAAAATTGCGTAATTAAATATTTAAATTTTGAAACACCAAAATTGTAGGAAATTAAAATTTCTCAATTAAAAATTTCAAAAAATTTTAAATAAGAACCAAATTAAATCGGACTCCCAAGACTCTTTTTAAAAGTGATTTAAAATAAATAATCATGTTTACTTCTCAAAAATAATTCTTTTAATTAAAAGTAAATAATTTCCATTATTTACTCGATTTCTTCAAGATTTTAAGCTTACCATAAGTTACCATTTTTTTTTAAATGGATTTAAAGTTTTAATGAAAAATTTCAAGGAATATTAATAATTCAGCTTTTTAAATTTATCTGGTATCGTTTAGAATTGGAAACATAAAATCTTTATAATGTTATATAACAGTTATTTAAAAAAAAACGTTTTCACCATAAATTATGTTTTTATTTTATTTTTTTTTAAATTATTTATAAAATTCTTAAATTAAAATTTAGACTCTTGCATAACAAAATAAAAATTTAATTTCTAGCACCAAAACAATAATTTTCTATAGCATCAATAATCGACTAGTTTGGAAAATTAGAAAAAAAAAAAACAATTTTTTTCCTTTCCTTTTAAACTTCCTTTTATTTTAGTTTAAAAAAAATCACTCACAAATTTCCAAATAAATGAGTAGTACAATGTAATTTTTCTTTATGATGTGTTGGGAAGTGAACACGAACGAGTTTTAGGTGCCTTTTTGATTTTTAAATATTAAAAAAAAATTTTTTAGTTTTGGAAAAGTATAAAAAAAAAATTTCCGAGAAATCTAATTTTTTTTTCGATGTTTATTCGTCGAGGATATAATTGAATTATACTTACTTGAAAAGACTTAAAGTAAAATTCATTTTGGAAAAAATAAAAGTACTTATTTTTCTTTTTGTTTTAGAAAAAAGTAGTAGCAATAATTATCAATAAACCCAAACAAACAAACACGTAGGATTTTAATTTGATTTTAATTTCAAAATTTAAATAAACATATTATTCATTATTTTCAATTTTTAATAGTCTAATTATTCATTATTTTTTTTGTTTTTAATGTTTAAGCTCACTGGGATTATGTCTCTCTTTGTTTTTATTCTTAGTTTTTTTTTACATAAAAATCTTAATATCTTTGATTAAATGCATTTTAATATAAATAGTAAAGCACCTTTGAAATGAGACCTTCTCTCTCTCTCTCTCTTGAAATGAAAAAAATCATATTCCAGTAAAATCGATTTTTTTTGCTCAGATTTCGATTGTTAATAAAAATTTGAAAATAAAAACAAAAAACTCTGGTTTAGCATAAGTATAAACACAATGATTTTATATCTGGAATCATGTTTTCAAAAAATTCATTTAATTAGAATGGTATTAGGGAGGAAATGTTTGAGTGAAAAGCCTCATTTAAAAAAAATTTTTTTTTTTACTGATAAACAGAAAATAATAAAAATCGTATATAAGATGATTTAACTTATCATTTGTATTACTCTTAGAATTCCAAAGACTTTTTTAAGTTAGGAATAAGTGGATTTATTTAATTAAGCTGATATGAAATCAATGGCACATAAAAATATCGCCTAAAGTATTTCAAAAATTACAAACTGATCAAATGGTATCAGAAGAGCATGAAAAGCGTTGAATTTTTGTTTAGACTAGTGCAACAAAAAATATAATTCTCAAGATTTTTTCGAATGCAATTAAATGTAAGTTAACTCAATTTTACGATTCGATTCATATATTAAGAATTGTTTAGGCATTAAAATAACAAAATTTGAAATTTGAAGTGAAAAAGTTTTTTAAGTTTTTTTTTTTTCACTGACAGCTACTTTCTGGTATTTTCCCCCTTACTACTAATTTTTTTTTTCAGAAAGAAAGAAAAAATTAATTTTTAAATTAAACTTCTTGATTATTTCAAAATTATTTATTTTAAATGAGCGATTTTATTCAATTAACTCACTCCTTTGTTATATCATTATCTAATATTTAAGGAAACACACTTTTAAATCACTTCAATGGACATTGGAGGTACTTTAAGATTAATTTAAGTTATTCATAAATTTTATTCTTATTTTTCAATGTATTTTTTTTTATTTATTTTTTTTTTACTTAATTGAACTCTTATTGATAAAATCAACGATTCAATGGCGAAAGGAGTTTAATTACTCAAAGCCATTAAAAAAAATAAATAAACTATTAAAAAAAATTTAGTTAGCTTAGAAAATTTTAAGAAATGGTACAAAGGATGTTTAAGACCACCTTAAGATGTGTTGTAAAACATCTCAACTTATTTACAGAAATGTACTGGTAATATTTTAGGTAAAAATTTTTAAACGGGCCTAATTTTGAGAATTTACCACAAATAAAATTATTAAAATTAGATTAACAATACTTAGAACACGGATTTATTTGTGCGTTATTAAGAAATCTAATGACGGAGCTGCTCTTTTCTTAAATTTAAATAAAGCTCTCTATCAAAAAAAATTTCTTTTCAGGATATTTTTTCTATTTAAGTTCAAAGAATAAATCACGATCGACGAATCTCAATAAGTTACACAGAAAAAAAAGAAAATGATTCGATAATAAAGAGTATCATCTTTCTAGTTTATAAACGATAAGTACTCGAAAACTAAAAAACGGGAAGGAAAACGCTTCTAAACAGATTGAAAAACATCAGCAATTTAACGCGTCTATTCACAAAAAATGCTATAAAACGCGCCTTGAATTTTAACGCGTTTATTTGCGTAATATTATTTAAAGGTTTAGTTTTTTATTCTGTTTAAACGCGTTTTTCTTCTTTACGGGTAAACGTTCACCTGATGTTTCCTTTTTAAAAATTGTATCGCAAACCCTCGTTCATAATTGGGCAATTATAATCGAGATTCCCCGAATACCTACAAGTAATTGTAACTGGAAAAACGATATTTTTTAAAAAATTATGGAATTAAAATTATTCTAAAAATAAATTGTATTCAATGGAAAATTGTAAAAAATTTTATTTAAATTAAAAGGTTTATTAAACTTAACAGAGTTAAGTATATTTTTATATAAAGAAAATACTCATTTCCTACTTGATTTAGACCAAATGGGGTAAAAATGTTAAGGGTTTTTATTTTTAGTTACTTTATTTTTTAATATAAGGTGCCCCAAATCATAAACACTAGTTAAGATTTGGCTATTTTTGAGCCTTAATAACTCATGTCTATTCCGATAAAAATATTCCGAAAATATTTTGAATTATAGAGTTAACCACGCTTTATAAAAATTGGTTTCGATTTTGAACAATTTGTTTCATGAAAACCAAAATGAACGCTATTAAAGTTTCAATAAAACTAAATTTTTAATCAAAAATGACTAAAAATAAGGTTTTTTTACAGAAGTACTTCAAAATAAAATATTTTTCTGAAAAATCGAAACCATCTTCGCTAGATATTATAATTATATAATTAAATTTTTATTCAGAAAATTTTCGTAATCGGTTATCAATTGAGGAATAAAATTTAAAGATACTAGTGTTTATGATTTGGGGCACCTTAAATTCTTATGAAAATAAATAAAACGCTAACATATCATTTTTAATTATCAAACAAAGCTTAAAAGTATTAATTCTTTTTTTATTGAAGTATCATCTGTACCCTATTGTACTTAGAAACATTTTTTTTTCAAATATTACATAAGAAATTTTAGAATACAATTTTTTAATAAAAGTCCATCAAAAACACGAGTAAAAAAAACCAAAAAACAACTGAACCTTGGGTTTTGTTTTAGACATCTAAATTAAATTTTTTTTTTTAAATCGAGCACCTTTAAATTAGACGAGCGAAATTAAGTTTATCAATTTCTTATTGATAAAATCAACGATTCAATGGCGTAAGGAGTTTAATTACTCAAAGCCATTAAAAAAAATAAATAAACTATTAAAAAAAAATCAGTTTAAAATCGCAAAAATAGTCATTTATATTTTTCTTGAATTTTTTTAAACCAGTATGATCTTACCAGATAAAAAAAATACTTCATAAACCATAATCTTACCAAAGACTTGTTTTAGGATCATGTACTGGCCTGCATAAGAATTTCTTTAAAGAATTTATCTGAGTTGTAAGACTATAACAGTTTAGTAAAAAAGTCTCATCAAAGTTTCAACATGTATTTAATTTTAGTTATTCATGTATTTAATTTTAGTTAAAATATTTTGATCAGTTTTGTCGAATTTGTTCAACATCATGACTTTCTAACAAATTTATTTTCTAATAAAATCAAAATTTGAAATTAATTTCCTTACTAAAGAACGCGTGGGTTTTATACGCGATAAAATTAATATAAAATATATTAAAAATGTAAAATGAGTTTTGGACTAAAGCAAGAGATAATTAAGTGTTACCTAAAAGGAAAAAGATCTTAATTAGCCCCCTGCAAAATTTTTTACAAATCTTTCTTCAGTAGATTTTAGTTTCAAGACGAATTCAAAAAAGTCAAATAAATTCATTCGACTAAAGGCAGTTAAATTTTGAGAAACAGGCCAGTTTAAAGATAATTCTGGTTTTATTTTTCAAAGATTTTTGTGAACATAAACCGTAAAAACAAAATAAAATTCTTATACTAAAATAGCAAATTTTAACATAAATTGGCTTGTTATTAACATTCTAAAAAAAAATAGACAACAACTAAATATGTTAGGCAAAAATGAACAAATTTTGGATTATTAGTTGGTTATAAATTTACAATTTTTAGATCGCTGGTAACATTATCTCAAGGAAAAAATGGAAAAAATTAACCCGAAATCGCATTTTTTTAAAAATCAATTTTTTATTTTATTTTTTGAATAAATGAAGTGTTAATCAGTCTAGCAATAGATAAGGTCACTAGTCTGTTGATTAACCTTGAAACTTTAGAAATCGCCAAGGTATCAAACCGTACCTTTAATAAAATTTTAACATGAGAGAGTTCTATGCGGTTGCATGCACCTTATATGCAACTTCGGGTATAAACCCACGCTTTCTTTAACAAGGAAATATAGAATTTTTTCTAATCTGATATTTGACTTTCTTTGAGAATTATTGAAAATGTTTGTCAAGTACATCTTAAAATAAATCAATCCAATGGGATATTATGACATTCATTTATAAGAATTCTTGAAAAATTATGCAATTTCTGTAATTTTTTTTTTTTCAAAAAGCAAATGTAAATTCTCTTGGGCAATGATTGCATAATCTTCACGTGTAGAGAAAAAAAACACATTAATAGTTGTAAGCATTTGAGCACATATTTAGAAAGAAAAATATTTTCTTTAGTTCTCTCTTTTGTTTAAATGTTAAGAAAACTGATATTTAACTTAAAATAATTAAGATTGCTTGAAATTTAAGTCTTGAAAAATATTTTTCTTCTTAAAAGAATAATTCAAATAAAAAAAATTTATGTATTTAATGACGTTATATCTTAACTGATAAACAGTTTAAGGTAACTGCTTTTCTTGCTTTTCTCATTTTTAAAACAACAATAACAACAACAAAAATTAGAATATTTTCAGGATCCTGAAAAATTTTCTTTGTAAATATTTTAACATTTCAAATTTCAATTCATAGAGAAAAATATTTATTTAATTTAATATCCTTGATTAGTTTTAGTTATTGATTTTTAAGTAAAAAAGAAAAAAAAAGAGAGAGAGAGAGAAACGTCAATACAATAGTCGGGAATTGAACGGATATTTTTCAATTCAATAAAAAAATTTATAACTCTAATATTTTTAAATTTTCGATGAAGTCTAACGAAATTAAAGAAAAACTGCCAAAAAAATAAATTGTTATTTTTCAAAATTGCTAAAGTAACTGCCTTAAAGTATCATTTAAAAACAACAACAAAAAATATTCTAGATTAGAACCCGATACAATAATAAACTAATAAATCTTTTATATGATTTTATGTTTATAGCTTTTTGTTTTTGTTATTGTTGTTGTTGCTGCCATAAGTTTAAAAACTTTTTAAGCATTAATTTGTTATTTTTTATTAGATCTAAAGCAAGCAAACATATTTTAAAGATTTAAATAAATTAGAGCAATAAAGTCAATAGAAAACTTATCATCCAGGGATTCAATTAAACTATAATTGAATTATTTTTTCTTTTTGTTTTCTCAACAATGTATTTATTTTTAAACTCGGGGAAATATTGAACAGTGAAATAAGCAATTCTTTCTTTTTTTTTATAGGTTCCAAATTTTTTAATTGTTATAAATTTTACAAGATTCCTTTTTTAATTAATTATAGATGTTTTAATTTTTCTATTATGAAATCCCAGGAAGAATATGATTTCCAAGATCGTCGTTTTCTAGGACGTTCAAAAAAAAACCAGAAGATTTTCTGGGTTATATTTAGAAGTGATTAGTTTAAATCTCTAAAATAAAATTGCCTTAAGTAGCTGTATGAAATAACTTCACCTTAAATAATTAAATGGCTAATATTTTTTTTTTGCTATCCTTAAGATTTATAAAAGATTTTTCAAAATATCTAGTCACACGATCCTTGACAGCACCTGGAAAGTATGATACTTCAAAATTTCAACAAAAAAATTTTTTTTTATCTAAAAAATAAAAACAATTTAAGTTGATTTTTTTACCTTTGAAATTTTAAGAAAAAGCGATCCTAAAAAAAAGGACTTGAGTCAAAAAGATGTATATATTGTAAAGATCTAAAACCATTTTTTAAAAGATGTGTTCTTACTATACTTAGCTTAAGTATATAAGATTGAGTATAAAATTTTAAAATTTGTATATTTTAAGTAAAAAATATTTTCACTAATGTTTTTCTAATCCTTTTAATCGGAAATTATGTTATTTCTGAAAAATATAAAATTTTTGGAATAAGTTGACAGTCTTTTTAAGAGGGTGTTAATTAGTTAAGCAAAAAATTCTAAAACAGTGAGACCTTGCTCGAATTAGTTAGCTTAGAAAATTTTAAGAAATGGTACAAAGGATGTTTAAGACCACCTTAAGATGTGTTGTAAAACATCTCAACTTATTTACAGAAATGTACTGGTAATATTTTAGGTAAAAATTTTTAAATGGGCCTAATTTTGAGAATTTACCACAAATAAAATTATTAAAATTAGATTAACAATACTTACAACACGGGTTTATTTGTGCGTTATTAAGAAATCTAATGACGGAGCTGCTCTTTTCTTAAATTTAAATAAAGCTCTCTATCAAAAAAAATTTCTTTTCAGGATATTTTTTCTATTTAAGTTCAAAGAATAAATCACGATCGACGAATCTCAATAAGTTACACAGAAAAAAAAGAAAATGATTCGATAATAAAGAGTATCATCTTTCTAGTTTATAAACGAGTTTTCGAGAAGTACTCGAAAACTAAAAAACGGGAAGGAAAACGCGTCTATTCACAAAAAATGCTATAAAACGCGCCTTGAATTTTAACGCGTTTATTTGCGTAATATTATTTAAAGGTTTAGTTTTTATTCTGTTTAAACGCGTTTTTCTTCTTTACGGGTAAACGTTCACCTGATGTTTCCTTTTTAAAAATTGTATCGCAAACCCTCGTTCATAATTGGGCAATTATAATCGAGATTACCCGAATACCTACTAGTAATTGTAACTGGAAAAACGATATTTTTTAAAAAATTATGGAATTAAAATTATTCTAAAAATAAATTGTATTCAATGGTAAATTGTAAAATACTTAAATTTCGAATTTTATTGAATTTAATTATGAGCAAGACTTTACTGTAAAATTTTTAAAAAATTTTATTTAAATTAAAAGGTTTATTATACTTAACAGAGTTAAGTATATTTTTATATAAAGAAAATACTCATTTCCTACTTGATTTAGACCAAATGGGGTAAAAATGTTAAGGGTTTTTATTTTTAGTTACTTTTTTTTTTAATATAAATTCTTATGAAAATAAATAAAACGCTAACATATCATTTTTAAATATCAAACAAAGCTTAAAAGTATTAATTCTTTTTTTACTGAAGTATCATCTGTACCCTTTTGTACTTAGAAACATTTTTTTTTTAAATATTACATAAGAAATTTTAGAGTACAATTTTTTAATACAAGCCCATCAAAAACACGAGTTAAAAAAACCAAAAAACAACTGAACCTTGGGTTTTGTTTTAGACATCTAAATTAAAATTTTTTTTTTCAAAAATCGAGCACCTTTAAATTAGACGAGCGAAATTAAGTTTATCAATTTCAAAAAAAAAATTCAAACCATTTCCTTTCTTATTTAAATTTCGTGTTTTAAAAAATGAAAAAATATATGAAGTTAACATGTAAGTTTTTAAGGTATTTGGTGCTCACCTGGAATTAATTAAAAGACTTTCTCGCGCAAGAATAAATTTAAAAAATATATAATTTTTAGACTTTGTTACTCTCAAGTAAACATTAAACGACGATAATAAAAAAAAAAATTATATAAATCAATATTTATCAAAAGAATATCGATTAAGACATTTAGACTGAGGGTTATCAACTTTTATTTTTATTATTTTAAAGCTAATTCAATAAAACAAAAAAAAATTTTTTAAAGCTTTTCTTATCTATCTTAAATTTATTTATTTAAAATAAGATAGAATAGATTATATAGTGGGTACAGCCATAATAAAGGAGTAAATTGCTTTTTTTATTTATTTATTTTTAAAAAACATTCTTGAATTCTCTCATTCAGAAGGAGCTTGTTAGAGAAAGAACGTAATGAGAGAGGAATATTTTATGCTAAAGCTAAATGAAAAAAAAAACCTAACAAACAAAATACACATAAAACCATATCTTGATTTGAAACTTGCTTCTAAAATAAAATAAAAAATATTAAATAAAAAAAATTGCAAATTTCAAGTATTTTTTTTATTTATAACTTAAAAAAAAAGAAGACTTGATTCTTATATAACATTGAAATTTTTGATTATTTAATACAAAAAAAATTTTTGCCAAATTTTAATTTTGGTTTTTTTTTTAATAGACAATTATGAATTGTTATTTAGGCTAAGAGATTAATAATAAAAACAAGAATAAAAAATTGACCTTTTTTTTTGAAATAATAACCTTGTTTATTCCCATATAGGCAAATAATAATCGAAATTTTTTTTTTTAAATTAATTAAAATGACAGTAGCTAATTCGAAATCGGCGAACTCGGGCTCGTCAACAAATTTAACTACCCTAATTCCATCGAAAAATTCGAACGAAAACTTTAATAATTTAATTGATAATATTGAACCAATAACATCGGCGACATCAAATTCGTCAACAAATCAAAATAATATTCCAACGGAAACTTCAACGCAATCGGCACCAATAATTCATAATATAAGCGCTCTTAAAAAACATTTGAAGGGTCCGCCAAAATCAGGCCGTAATCATGCTGGCGCTAAATATTTAGCCAGTCAATATACAACTGTTAAACGTGTGTACGAGTTCGTAGCGCTTGGTATATCGATACCACTCATTATTTTTAACTTGTATTTTTTTACATTTTATTTTGACATTAGAAAATGGTACTTTATCTTTCCAGCTGCGAGTAATTATTCTCTATTTTTTTTAAATTTGTCAATCGCAAAAGATTATTTTGTTTTTTTTTAAGTTGGAGGTATTTTAACGGCTGATTTACTTAGTGGTTTGGTTCACTGGGCTGCCGATTCGTATGGTTCAGTAGACATGTTTTTGATTGGTAAAAATTTACTAAGAAATTTCCGTGAACATCACATTGATCCTACAGCAATTACTCGTCATGATTTTGTCGAGACAAACGGTGACAACTTTGCTGTCATTATTCCTGTCTTAGCCTTTATATCGTACAAATTCGTTTTCAATACAGTCGAGCAAATTATGCTCGATTACAATTGGTTAATGTATTTATTTTTATTATCTGTTTTCATAACCCTAACAAATCAAGTAAGTTGAATAAGCAAACTTTATAAAAATGCAAAATTCTTTACTTAATATTTCTTAAAATATAGAAATTTTTAAAAAAGTTAAAATTTTAGTGATTTGATATACTTAACAAATAGCACTGCCACATTTACTTTACTTCCGTTTACTTGACCAGGTAAAGTAAAATTTTCGCTATTCCAAATTTTCTTTTTTTAAGTAAATTAAGCAAAGTATTAATTTTACTTGTAAAATATAAACAAAGAATTTACTTTGGCTGTATTTTTATACTATTTTTTTTATTTCTATTGCTTGGAAGCAATTAAAAATCAACTTCGACTTTTATTAAATTAATTTTATATTTCTTAGCAACTCTTCATTTCAAAAAAAAATAATTTATAAATTTTGAAAATGCACTGAACCCTGTTGAGTAGATTTGCTATTAAAAAGTACGTTATGAAATTAGTACGGTTGAAAAAAGTATTATCTGTAAAAAAGTACGGTCTTATAAAAATATTGTTGAAAAAAGTACTGTTCATTATTTTAATTAAATTTTAATATAAAATAAATTATAAAAAATAATGTTGTCCTGTAATACTTTTTGAAATCAATTGATTCTTGCCTCCAACAAGGTCTTTTTTTTTCAAGAATTAAACAAAAAAACTTCTGCTATTTATTTGACACTTTTCTTCTTGAATTAAAAACATTGATCCTACAGATGAATCAGACAAATATTTAGATGGATTTGGTGACCAAATATGTTATTTATTGGAAAGTGGTTCATTTATGACAGTTTAAACGATAAAAAAATGTCAAATCAACTAAATCTATTTTTAAATTTTTGTATCCAGAACAGGAAGTTCATACTGTCAATATGGTACAAGTGAAAGCTAATTTTTGTACAAATGACTGTGTACTCTTTGATGATTTGTCACTAGGACGAGACCCGCCGAATTTTTTTATGATCAAAAATTTATGCGATCTAATTACAATACTTTTTTAAAAACATCTTTTTTATTAGTATTTAAATCGGAGTTCCTAAGTTAACAAAATAGAATAATCAAAACTGTAACTTTTTAATTTAGCCCATCTCTATTTCAACAGTCTCTCTTATTTATGTTAATTTTCTAAATAAATTTTAATAATAATATATTTCTTATCTAAATGGCTATTTTTTTATTTAATTTATACCGAACTTTTTTAAGACCATATTTTTTCCATATCAATTCCTTACTAGAATCAACCGTACTTTTTTCAAACTGTACAATAATAATACATATTTTTTTTCAAACCGTACAAAAATAAGACCGTACTTTAATAAAAATAACTTTTTTATGAGTACTAATTTAAGACCGTACTTTTTTACAAAATATCGTTGAGTATGTTTATAGGGTAAATCAAAAAAGGGAATAAATCCTAGAGTTATAGTGGCAAAAAAACGAATAAAATTTTATTAGGTTATATTTAGAATTCAAACGATAAAGTTTATCAATAAAAAAAATTTATTAGGTAACCTAAGATAAGAATATTTATGAAATTTGATAACGCAATGAAATTTTTGACAAAAAAAGAATGTTTTTGATTTAAGAATTTTGAAGAAAAAAAATCTTGATAGTCGAAAAAAATTTTTTTATTGATAATTTTTGAAGTATGTACTTTTTGTTTAAAATTTCTTGGATTTTTTATTTTTCATTAGAAATTTTTTTATAGATTTTGCATTACAGACGCCTTAAAACAGGTTGTCATTATTTTTTAATGTTTTTTTTTTATAGTTTCATAAATGGTCGCATACTTATTTTGGTTTACCAAGATACATAACAATATTACAAGATATGCATATAATTTTACCTCGTATACATCATCGGGTACATCACGTGACACCACATGATACATATTTTTGTATTACTACTGGATGGTTGAATTATCCATTAGAAATAATTAAATTCTGGTCAACATTAGAAAATATGATTTTTAAATTAACTGGAATTAAGCCACGAACAGATGATATGAAATGGGCGCTTAAAACTGAATAATCGACAAATAAAAATCAAATTATTTGAAATTAGAAAAAAAGAATTTTAAAAAGATTTTTTTAGAAAAAAAAAATTTATAATCTCAAATAAATAATTTAGGCAAAAAAACACAAAATTTTTAGATGATAACTCTAAACGAAAAAATTTTGATTTTTTTTGTTAGAAACTTTTTTTTTTTGTCTACAAATCGTCCATTATTGGTATTTGTTTTTTGTCAAAATAAATAAGAATTATGTTAATTTCCATAACAATGTTGATATCCGGTGCACGATGGTATACCAAACACATAAATGATCGAGACGAATTATTAATTACAGTAGTTACAGTAGAGTAGAATTCGTGTCGAGATATGGTCAACATTGGTTCTGGAAACTTTTAATTGAATATATTTTTGGTCTAAATGATTTATTTCAATTTTTTTCTCGAGAATTTTTTTAAAAATTTGCATTTAGTATTATACAAAGAAAAATAGAAAAAAAATTTTTGAACATATTTTTTTTGTTTTGAAATTGTTTTGTTTAATAAAGAAAATTATACGAGTCTGACAAGGCTGTTACCAAGGCTTAAAAATCAAATATTATTTCTCATAAAAGGCTCATTAATAGCTTTTTTTTAAAATAAAGATCAAATTTTTTCACATTTAAATTTTTTTTTTTGTTCTTGAAATACTTTTAAATTTTTATATAAACGGATATGCTTTTTTTAGTTTGATTTAAACATTTACAAATAAAATATACTATTTAAAATAATTTTTGTTTTCCAAGTACTTTCGTAGTAGTAGTATTAAAATTAAAAAAAATCGACTATGATGACTGAACGACGGTCAAAAAAACTAAAGACCTAATATGACTTTTTTCGTTTTCCTTACAATAAACGGCTATTATCAAATTTTTTAAAAAATTATCTAAACACTACGCCGTATTATTAAAATAAAAAATTTTTTTAAAATTTGAAAAAAAATGATTTTATTTCTTTTTATTCTTTTTAAATGCATGGAAATATTCGAAAAAATAAATAAAATATTGAGCTGACCCACTAAACTTCTGAAAAGGACCGATTTCGGTCTTTAGTATGAGCTCCATCTAACAATATGAAATGACGTTTAAATATTTTAAAATTATTATTTTTTTACTCTTTGCAATAGATTTTAGTGACTTACAGTACAATCCAAAACAAAGTTAACGATCTGTTTAAACAGAGAATACACAAAACCAACACAGCAAATAAACATTCGAAAACATGTTTTGGAATGATTTCCATTAAAAAAGAAATAAACATGTTTTCAAATGGTGCGTTCTACCCTAAAAAAATTGGTTCGAACTGGGGTCGAAAATTAAAAAAAGTTCGAACTTCAGAGTTCAATCTGAATTCGAACAGTTGGAACTTTTCAAGGAAAATTTTAATTAAATGTTTTTTTTTAAAATTTTTTAAAAGCCATTTAAATTTATCGAAAAAAAAAATTTAGAGAAAAAAATTAAAGTTAAGTATAATACAAAATCGGAGTCAATAAGCTCCAGATTTTCAAACTTAAAAAGATTAAAGAAACCAATCTAATTTATAAAAAAAATCAAAAAGTATCTTTTGTTTCAATTGATATAATATTAGCATATTTTAAAATGGAAAGTTTTTATTTTATTAGATTTTTTTGATCCTCAATTTTACATAAAAAGGCCAAAGAATGAAAGTTATGTCCTTTAACACTAGAAGAACCAAATTTTTTTCTTACTAGAAGCACCAATACGAGTCAAATGACAAATTAAAAATTTTTTAAATTATAAAGCCTATGTCATTTTGTTCGTCCTTTTAAGAGCTTTTCAATCATGTACAATTTATACAATATTTATTGAACCTAGGTGAAATATTGTCCTTGAAGGGTTAAAGCGGAAGAATTTCGAAATAATTGACCGGTGAAAATAGGTGAAAATATTATATAACAATAAACTTTATATCATTTTAAAGGGCTTTGTATGCTGATTTTAAAAATATCATTATCTTTTGCAAAAGTTCTTTTTTTAAGGAAGTTATGGGTTAGTCAAAGGATTTTAATATACAGTATCTTTCAGGACCCATTTGTTACGTTATTTTAAGTGTCCTTAATTGTTCGTAACTTTTCCAGAGGTTTGATATTAAAGATATTAAGATTTATTTTAAAAACTTTATTT
>NTPY01000614.1:389729-413590 GCA_002922825.1 Brachionus calyciflorus
ATCCGGGTTCAAGTCAGCAAAACTTAGTCCTTTTGCGTCAAAAAAGTTTCCGAAACTTTAATTTTTTAATTAGGTGGCACCCAATAAAAAAAATTAAGTTACGATTATAATTTTTATAAATAAATTATAAATGAAATCTTAAAATGTAAATCTTTTTCTGCGTGAACCGAGGATGTGTTTTTTCTAGGTAGTAGTGTCTAGTTTTCATGAAAGGAGCTTCTTTTAACTTATATACCCTTTTTTAATTTGAAGTATTAGAATAGCAAATAGTAAATTTACTTTTAAATTAGATATATAATAAATATTTTTTGACGCAAAAGGACTAAGTTTTGCTGACTTGAACCCGTACCCTTGAATTCACTAGTCTCGCTAGTTATTTCGAAATTCCAGATTCCTATTAAATGACTCAAATAAGATAAAGAATCAGCCGGGTAACGACCTAAAAAAAAACTTAGCTTTCTGAGGTTGTCTCAGCTAAATTGTTAATTTTTGATTGATTAAAAATATCTATTTCAGTAAACTTATAACGGGACAAGGTGAATACTCTGTTTAACTGCGTACACAGAGTAAAAATTTATTTTATTTTTTAATTACTTTTTAAAACTAAACTTGTATTTTATCAAAAATTTTCAAAAATGAGGACTGAAAAGAGGACGTTGGCCGCTTGAAACAGTCTTGGGGTAGAACCCTAAATTATTTTTAAAATAAAATACAAAAAAATAAAATATTAGCAAGCCTCTATGGGTTTTTGATTTTTTATCTGATCTGATCTGATCTTTAGATTCTTCTCGACTAGATAAAATCGATTTATTTGTCAAAAAATATTCTTAATGATTTAATTTTTGCATTTATGTAAACAAGGATTAGGCAAATTATTTGATTCAAGAAAGAATAGAATCATCAAAAAAAAATAATATATATTAATAAAAGTTTTCCATATCCGCTTGCTTAATACTCCAGGTCTTAAGCCAAGAATTTTGATTTATTGCATTGGAATAATTACCATCGTTACCATGTTATGAATTTTTTTGGGAATAAACCAAAATTGTTTGATTAATCTTAGAATAAAAACTAAAATTGACATTTATTTTTAGAGTAAATACATATTAGCGGACATTTTTTATAAAATTGGAATTAAAATGAATTTTATTTTAAAATTAAATAATTTGACATGTTCATGAAAGTTCATTAAAGCCAGGAACGTTCATGAAAGTTCATGAACTTTCAGAAATGAACAATTTGAAAGAGCGATATTGTATTGAGCTAATAGAAATATTGAAAAAGTCTAAAATGTTATTTTTTTTTGAAAATTATTTTCTTAAAGCGAAAACAGTTATTTCCTTAATAGAATTTCGGGTTTTAAAGGGATTTAAGGAAATGAAATATTGCCGTCCTTAACATATAATTTTTTATTTAGACGGATAAACTTATGTCTAGAAATCGGATTTTTGTAAAAATTTATTTAGTTTCTTTTGGATTAAAGGCTTTATCAATAAAAATCGCTATTCATTTAAAAAATTAGCCTAGGAACAGCTTTAAATTTTTAAAAAGGAATCATTTTGATTCCTCCGTCTTTTGGCTGTTAATATTTTCAAGAAAATTGATACAATTAAGGAAAATTTGTTTTAAATTAACTAATTTAAGGATTATTTAACGCGTTTTTACATTTCGTTTGATTAAACGTTTATCTATACTTGACATACTTTTAGAGATTACTAAAGTTTCCAAAAAAAAATGTAATTTGAACTCTTGATTTTTTGAGCTTTTTGATTATTCCCCATATACTCCAATTAAAACCATGACCACTTTCTAGAATATTAATAAAAACAAGTCAATGTCAAAAATTTTGGTTTTCTTTAGAAAAACCTAAAATAAATACTGTTTACTTTAAAAAATTTGCTGAAAGCTATTTTTCTAAATAAAAATATTTATCCCGACCTTGTTTTCAGGTAAATAAAATTACCAAGTAAAGAAACAAACTTTGAATTGAAATTAACCCTAGATAACTTTACCTACTCAATTCTTAATAATAATAAAAGAAAAACAAAAAGAAAAATTACTTCTTTCTGCTTCTTTACTAAAAAACAACTAAACAATTACCATTATTGCTTAAAACATGACAATATTATTTTCTCTTTTAAATTAAAGGTGCTTTTATGTTTTTGTAAATAATACCAAAAACCAATTTATTTTTTAAAAACACACACACGTAGAGATAAAAATGACCGAGTTTAAATTTTGAAAATTTAACCCTAAACTTTTCAGTAATTAATTTCAGCGGGATTAGATCGGTTATGTAAAAAGTAATATATCATATCTTAAATTTAAACAAAAAAATTTAATTTTTATTTTCCTTATACATAAAATTTGAAAATTTCCCAACTCAATATAAAACTCCCTTAGATATATTTTGAAAAAAATTTGGATATTTAGAAATCTTCTCTTTTAAGAAATTTTTGGTCTAACACATAGAGAGAGAGAAAGAAATAAAGAAAGAGAAACAAAAAACAAAAACCTTTTATAATTTAAATTTTTTTTTAATAGAGGTAATCTTTTTTTGGTAGATTATTAGTTAAAAATATTTTGTAATTTTTATTTATTTTTTATCCTAAGGCTAAACATATTTGTCATAGTATCATTCAAGGCTAAATAATTTTATTAATTCCATAATGTACACGCTTTGAGCTCAAATAATGGATGAAAGCAAAAAAGAAATTAATGATTTTATACCTAAACAAATAAGCTTAGATGCTTTAAGTTACGAACAACAAAATAAAAATTCAAAAAAAAAAGAAAACGGAATCGGTTTAAAAAGAGTTAAGAAATTTTTTTCAGCAATTAGTCTAAGATCAAAGCGTGATAAAAGTCCACTACTTATAAAAGAACATGAGATTTTAAATGAAATGGAGATGAACAATGAATCGAATAAAAAGTTACATGAAATTCTGTCTCATTTGGTCAAAGAGGAAACCGTTATCGAGCATATTTTAGAACATACATCTTTGCATACTAAAATAAAATTAGCAAAATCAAATTTTAGCCTAAATGACCAAGAGGAGTATTTTATTTATATAGATAAATTTATCGATTCAGCGAAGTATTTGAAGGATTATTTGAGAAAAAATGAGGACAATTTGGTTAAATATGTCGAGTTTATTAAATATACAGAGCCGAAAATTGAGCCTAAAAAAACTTTATTCCGGAAGAAGACTCAATATAACCTGAATGTTTATGTAAATGAGCTTAACTTTATTATTCAGGACCATCTTAAAGTCATAGATGATTTTAAATTGCTAATTACTACAAGACCCTCAAAGTAATTTTATTTTATTTTTCTAAAAAACTATTGTTTTTATCAGAGAAAAAAAAATATAGAATAGAATTACAGTACAAATTTGATAGTTTGAATTCAGCAGATTTCCCGTGAATTCACAAGAATTCTGAAAAATTCCCCGAAATTCTTCAAAAAAAATCGTAAAATTACTAGACTAGATTGCTAGGAAATTCCCGAAAATAAAAAATTTCCTTTTTTTACGGTTTCCTTCCATTTTATTTTTTAAAAAAAATCTATTTGCAATATGGGTTTGTGTGCTTACTTAAAGCTTTTTTTTTTACTGCGGACTCTGTTTTTTTATAAAAAAGAGACATCACCAGATTCCTTATAAAAATTAGCTTTATCCTTTACAGAAAAAAACTTTACCAAGCTGTTCATTTAATGAGGTTACCTGTTATTCATGCTTCTTTAATTTTACTAGTTTTAGGTTTGTTTTTTTATTTTTTTTTCACGACCGAGCGCTACACTTGCTACAATGCCCCTTTCGGAACCCTTATTTTAAGTCACCACGAATCGCAAGCCTGATTATCTCTAATCAGTCCCATTTGGTGGCGAATGGTTGCGCCCATCTAGAGTTACAATGCGCTGTATGTAACGCATCCGCTTAGCTTTTGTTTTTATGCAAGTCGATTACGATTAATCTTTTTTTATAATTTTGAATTTAACATCTTACGATGTTAGAAAATTTCATTACTATGTGAGAATTGTACCTTAGATCTTTCGTTCCAAAGGACTCGACTTACATCACTTGGCCATGCGCTCACTAGAGTCAATAGAGCAAAGGTTTCTTAATTTTGAGAACACTACCGTATCTTTAGTGACACTAAGTTCAAAATTTAATTGTACCATAGAAATAGTCTGAGCAATTGTAAGTTGTTCGCACCAATACTTAAAAATGCTTTTTAAATAACTCAAAAATGATTGTCCGAAAGCCGATTTAAAAGTTCGACATCTGTGAACATCGCCAAGAAATAATCGCATATGTCGCATCCTTGTATCTTTTTCTCGAAATAAGTTTAATTAACTGTCTTTTATAAAATATGGAAAATGTGTAAGAAGTGAATAAAAGCGAAAAGAAAGGAGTTATCGAAAAAATTAGAGTTTAATTTTTTCAAAAAATTGAATTAACTAGAAATCTAGTAATTTCACGATTTTTTTCCGAGGAAATCAAATGAAATAAATTAGCAAAACAGTACTGTATTATTTAAATTACTAAACAATTAAATGCTCGAGTATTTTTTTTCAAAAAACTTGATTTAAAAAAGCAAAAGTTTGATAAAAGATGTAAGCATTTATAAATGGCAATTTTCTTTCATTCTGTATTCAAATTTTTTATCATCGTTTTATTCCGAAAGGATATTTTACATTTAATTTTTATATACACTGTAATTTTTTTAGGTGGAAGCACGCCTATTTGTAAGTCGCTTTTATGAGAAAGAGAAAAAAAAATTCACATTAAGGGTCATTTACTCTTTTATGAAAATCTTTTTCATCTTATAAGAGACTTTTTTTCACATAAAAGCGTCTTACAAATAAGCGTTTATTACCGTCTAAAATATTTACAGTGTATTTTGATTGTAACAATTATAAATAAATTTACATGTGCATACAATATTTTTATAAATAAGTAAAATTTTGGTGTTTTAGGTGTTTTTTCGTGTTATTTTTCAGAACTCTCACGTTCGACCCCATAAAAGCGCTAAAACAAAAAATTTTTAAACGCCTTTAAAACAGTCTTCAGTGTTTGTTTTTCAGTAAAATATGAGTTATAATTTATAAATTATCATGTTTTATTGTGTGTGTAAGTCAATTTATTTTTTAATTAAAGTTATATTAATTGATATTTTCTTTTGTTAAGTAAAAACTTTTGAATGTTCTTAGATATAGGCACGCCCATTTTAAGTGATTAAGGATCGTCTAAATTAAACAAGCATTCAATCTTTTTCAGAGATGCTGTGTTATTTTAATTGGCTAATAATTGGGTGATAATTATCTATACACTGTACTAATTTTTTTTATACAGTATAAAAAATTATTTATACACGCTCAATAATTTTGTAATACATAGAATCTATATTATGACTTTCTATTATACTATTTGAACTTGAATAACCGATTGGCGTTTGATAAATTTGCCAATTTGAAAATGGGCCTTCTATCCACTCTTTTTCAAAACGATCTGCAAAAGACTTCAAATTATTTCTTCTCCATTTTGATAAATTTTTTCTAGCCAAATTAAAAAACTCAGAATCACTTGACGATTCATGCATTTGATCTATATCTTTTTTTACTTCATCTAAACGATCCTTGGTTAATAATTTGTCACTAACATATTTTGTTTTTACCTGTATTAATTAATTAATTTATCAAATAATTAATTAATTGTTTGATTAGAAAATTTATAATTAAAAATTTACATTATGTTTAATGTGGAAATAACACATTAATATTTTAACTTTATTTCCAAAAACAGTCACTGCAGCGTTTCTCATTGCATCAGAACCATCTTGAACTATATAACTTGGCTTAAAACGAATATTTAATTTTCGTGCAATTTGACACAAGCTTTCATAAAAATAAATATAATCAGATTCTTTTTCATGACTCGTAATCATGAATGCAATTTTATGAAACTGACGACTAATATCAGATCGACCAAATATAACAAGTGGAAAGCCATTTTTGGTTATTTTATATGTGGCATCTATATGAAAAATTGACGGTAGCTCATCCATATTTTCATCCAAAAACTTTAACATTTTTTTGGTTGATACTAATAAATGACAATGGTTGTCTACTGAACCATCACCAATGAGTGGTTCATCGTCAGAATCATAATTTAAACCAAAAAAAAACATTTCGTCGTCTTTTAAGTTATAACTAAACTCATGATTTTTTATAAACTCTATTACGTGTTTTATACTATTATTATTTCCAATTACACGTTTAAAAGCTGATTTAAAATTTTGTATTTGATTTAATGTTGGTATTATAACTTCGTCTAATTTATACTTTTCTTGAATTTTATTTTTATTAAGAACCAAATTAGCATGAATGCGTAATGGACCCAAATCTTTATCCAATATTTCAGTTTTGATAATTTCTTTAATTGGTGAAATTATCCCAAATTTATCATCAAATTCATTATCATTATTTGTTTCAGATAGATGTGATCCATTTGAGAAAACTTTAAACAATTTATTTTTAGTACAAGAGTATGTTTTAAATCTTGCTGGACAGGTTGATGAATTACAAATTTTTGACGTACACTTTCTATAACGTACTGTCATATCATGGTTATCATTATGACTATCAACACAAATACAATTATAACCATGGTTTGTCTGAGATATTCTTGTTCGATATTTATGAGATTTAAAATAAATATTCATTTTTTGTTCTGTTTCAAAATCACTAACAAATTGCCAAGTTATTTTTTCTAACTTAGGGTCATCTTCAGAGTCAGTTTCGGATAAGTTTAAATTCATTTCATCATCCTCTTCAATTCTTTCTCGATTTTGGTCAACAGCATCTTCATCGTCGTCGAAAGACTTATCAAGAAAATTTCCTTTCATTTTGAAGGATGTATATTTTTTAATGAAAAGACATGTAAAAAAAAAATAATTGAATGTATATATTATATAAAAGAAAACAATGCATGAAAAAATTATTGAGCGTGTACGAAAAAAAAAAATTATGTATAAAAAAAATATTTTTAGTGTACAAGTAATTTTTACTCCTAATAATTTCTATGAATTCCATTAAAGAAATTACCTAAAATATAAAAAGTACTTATAAATAAACCTTAACTATGAGTTCGAAAGTTTAAAAGCATACCAATTATCTTAAATGGTAAAAGATATGGAAGGGAGTTTTTTTTTTGAATTTTTTTGAACCTTTAGGAATTTACAAGATAGGAAAAAATCTTAAATAAATATCATACACTTTTCAAATAAAAAAAAATCCTTTTAAGATAAATTAAGAGTCTACAAAATCAAAAAACCTACATAAGAATATTTAAGAAAAACATAAGAATATTAATCTTCTCAAGATTATACAGGTAGGGGTACCCGTAGCTGAATTTTTAATGAGCAATCGATTAAAATAAAAATTTGAAAACGTACCGTATTTCCTCAAATACAAGCCTCGCGCTTTTATTTGAGTGAGCTTGTATTTGAGGAAATACGGTGATTGAATTAAACCTTGAATAAAAATTTTGAATTAGCTATAATGGTTCACCTAGTTGGACCTTTCTTTTACTTCTTGATAATGATTTCATTTTTTAATCTTATCCTTTCTTTGAAATTAAGAATATTTTGATCATACAGGGATGATTTAGAAATTTAAAGGAGAGTCATACCAAAATCAAAAAATTAATTATTTTTAAAAATTTAAGTTTTGTTGATACATTTTTGAATAAAAATGGTCTTGATTTTCTACTGGAACTCTTATCAGCACTTAAATACGAATGGAGATATCATCCAGTTCATTTCAATTTAATACATTGCATCAGAGGGATTCTCAATAGTAATGTAAATTTTTTCATTTCTACTTTAATATTTTTTTTATTTATTTTTTGAAAATAAATTTTTTTTTTCCTTCAAATAAAAAATCAAGAGTGGTTGTAAAGCAATTCTGAACCATGATACAGCATTAAACATACTTGTGCAAAGTATTTATGTCTCTGACATAAAACTTAAAATAAAAGTAATCGAAATAATATCGCCATTGTGTTTGTGGAAAATTGGACGTGATAGAGTTTTAGGTGCGTTCACTCATTTCAAAGAATATGCTAGAGAGAGCTTTCGATTTCAAGTAAGTAAAAAAAAATGAAAAGAATACACTCACATTTGAATACTCAACAAACAAAAAAAGTAAGAGTAAATTCGTATGAGTTTTTTTTTCTCTTTACTCACGTTTAAAAAAAGTGTAGGTGTTTGTTGAGAACACCAACAAAAAAAATATAAAAAATTAAATTTCGTTAAAATTTATTACAAAAAAAAATGCTTTGAAAATTTTTTTAAAAAAAAATTAACAAGACAAGATTAAACTACTAAATAAAGTAACTTAGAAAAGACTTAAAAATTAAAATTGTTATGAGATCTAATAATAATGTAAGTCTTTATTTAAATAATGTTTTTTTAAAAATTTTAAAATTAAAACCTCATTTGAACTATACTTAAACAAATTGAAGAAAAAAAAGTTTTGAAAAAAAAAATTTTAAATTTGTTTTTTTTCTTTCATTTTTAAGTATATCGTCAATTTACTAGCGTTTCAAAATGGCTGTGATGAAAGCCTAAATGAAAAGCTTAAAGTATCAATTATCTCATTGATTAATCTAGTTATTGGTGAAAAAAAAGTTGACAAAGAGGTACTTATTAGTTGACGTTGAAACTTGGTCATTTTTTGGCTTAATCTTTTTGTTTTAAGAATTTGCTAGAAGACTTGGACGAACGGCTATCGTTAAGAATGGAATTTATAAAACTTGGTTTACAAGATGTTGTTAATGATTTGATAAAAAGTAAACCTGGTCTTGCTTTGGAAAGAAATTTAGATTATTATGAATACAGTAGAATTACCGATGAAAGTTGTTATTTGGAAATATCCAAAGACTTGGACGATTATTCGAACAATAATCAAGAATCAAAAGTTCAATACAATAATTCGAAATTTTATTTTGATAAAATTGAAAGTAAAGTTAAACTTACAACTATGAATTTAAATTGGATGAATATTTTGGAAAATCTTGTTCTCATGGTCACAAGTATGAAAAAAAATATTTTAGGATTTTTAAGAGGAATTATTTTATTAATTGTTTTTTTTATTTTTAAAGGTAAGGATAGTAAAAAATTGCCTCAACTTTGGTATACAATTGACAAAGTAGTGTCAGAAGTTGTTTTTGGTGAGAAAAAAATTGATGAATTCGATCAAATTCTTGCTAAGTAAGTCTATACTCTTTACGCTTTAAATTTTTAAAAAATCTTTTAAAAAATTTTAAAAAAGTTGGCATGTCCAACATAAATTTTTTTTTAATCGAAACTTTAAAGCATTGGGATATACAGTGGTTCTAATTTAAATATAACTTCAACCATCAACCGTAACTTTTGACAGTAACCGTAGCCCATTTTAATTAGCTTTAATTTTTAATTTAAAGATGTTTGAACTATAGTTACTATTAAGGTCAAAAGTAACGGCTGATGGTTGACGTTACATTTATATTACCCTAATTTTGATTATGAGATTCAGCCAAAATGTTTCCCAGTAAAAAAAAAACTGGGCTCTATCCTTGACTCCTTTCAGAGCTTTAAACCACATTTTGAACCAAATTTTTTTTTGCATTATTCTTGTTCAGCGACTCAAGTTTGGTTAGATAAATCCTCAGGTCTAATTTTTTTGTAAACAGGTCAATAAAAATAAAAACTTTACAATAAAAAAGCTATAAAAATTTAGTAGGGCAATTTTCCAGGAAAATATATATATTTTGCGGAGAAAAACTTTATACCATCTTAAATATACTTTAGAAAAATGAAGCCTCTTGATATAAAAACAAAGATCTTGATTTTAAACTTTTTCGCAAAACTGACCTCAAATTCGTGATCTTCGACCCAAAAACCTCCATAAAGATTTAAACTTACTAAAGTTAAAATTGAAAACTAAAAAATAGCTAGGGTGTATCTCCAAGGTTATAACCATTTTTCGGATCCAGTTTATTTCAATCGAAGGCTGATTTAATAATTTAATTGGGTGTTTCAGGATGTGTCATTTGTCTTTGGGTTCAGTTTTCTCATTCAAACAAATTTCGAATGAAAAATAAAAAGACCCCAGAGGCTTTAGACTAAGAGGAATATTTTAAAAGAAAAAAAAATTCCTAGGAGGCATAATTCCCGATTTAAACCAGGTGTAATTTTTGAAAAAATTTTAAGTTGTGCCTTTTAAAGGATACCTTTTTTTGGCCTTTTTTTTAACTTAAATTTACGTAAAATACGGTAAATTTACAATAATATGTAAAATGATATTTTTTTTCAAAAAAGCTGTTTATTTTTTTTTACGTAATTATGATACAAAAAATTTAAAAAAATGAAAACCATGAGTATTTCTTAACTAATCTAAATGTTTTTTACTTATTAAAGAGCTACTGAAAATATTGAACTTGTTGACGAAATCAAAGAGCTAAATGCTTGTTTAGAACGCTCTACCGAAGAAGTTAAAAATCTAATGAAACAAAACGAAGATTTAAACCGTGAAATAATCGATTTAAAAGAATCACTAGCCAAAGAAATCGAATTGAAAAATTCTCAAAAAATGGATTTAGAAATGAAAGAGAACATGAACAAACGAGTCCTATCTTCATCTACTCCTAAACAAAGCCCGAAAAAACTAAACGTTTTTAAAGAAATAGACAATTCGTTAAATGATTCAGACTTAAATTTATTGACACCAAACACGACTAATTCATTCTTTCAAAATGATGCTTTAATTTGTCCATCACCAGTTCGCTCGGCTCCAATACCAATACCACCTCCACCACCGGTAGGACCTCCACCTCCACCGCCTCCACCAGCCTTGGTCATAACACCTAAACTCAAAAAAAAGGTCCCAAAGTCCTATTCAGTTATGAAACCTGTACATATTAATAAATTAAATAATAACTCGAATAATACAATTTGGGAAAGTGTGGACGAGGGAAAATATTATTCGGTGATTGATTTGAAAAAAATAGAAGAGGCATTTTCAGTTTCGTTGGACGAACCGGTTAATTTAAACACTCACAAGTCATCAAGTCTTTTATATGTTTCAAATAATGAACAACAAATGGAGTCTATGTACTCTTTGCCAATCACACCGAAAACTATTTTTACAGACCCAATGAGAGCTATAAGTGTCAATGTGGCTACACGTAAACTCCCATCGTCAGATGAACTTGTCAACATAATTGAAAGTATGGATCCAGAGCAAAGACTAAGTGAAACTGAAATATCCAACCTATTACAATTAGTCTTAACAAACGAAGAAAAAATTAATTTATACAGTTGTAATTTGACACAAATGGACGAATTACACAATTGCTTATTCAAAATTTCCAAAATTATGTACTATACGGAAAAATTGGAAATTATTCGATTTAAAAATAGTCTTAAAGATCAAATGATGAATCAATTGAGTAATGTTAAAATGTGTTGTTCTTTATTACAAGAGAATAAAAATATATTAAAACTTTTCGAATTAATTTTGTGTGTTGTTAACTATGTTAATCAAAATAACCAAAACGGAAATGCGTTTGGTTTCAAATTGAGTTTTTTGAATAAGTTAAGTGAAATTAAAACAAACGAGCGTGGATTGACCCTTTTACATTATTTAATAATGATAATTAAGGACTACGTAAGTTTTTAATTAAATAAAAATTCATTTAAAAGATTTCAATTTTTTTCTCCAACTTAGCATCCAGAATTGATTAATATACCAGAAGAGTTGGAGGTTGTCAAAAAAGTAGCGATCTTCAAGTAATCTAAATTTTCATATTTTTTAAATAAAAATTTTTTTTTTACATATTTTTTTTAAGCATTACTGATTTAAGTAATGATATTACCAATTTGGATACTAAAATGAAGAAAATGAATGACGTAAGTAGCTTATTTTTTCCTGCTAAATATACATGATCCAATTACCTTAAGCTCAGAGTGCTCGGGCTTTTATTAGTTTAAGCAAATTTAGGCAACAAAAAAATTAATTTTTTTCTTAGTCGCATTATAAAAAGCTCTGTCTGTGTGTCCTATTTTTTAAAAACATAACTCACTATTTTTTGCTATACTTTCAATTAAAATATTTCATTTTATAAAATGACAAGTTAAACTTTGACTTGTAAATTTCTAAGCATAAAATTACAGTGGCTCTGATAGAAATTTTACCTCAATCGTATTTTCTGACTGTAACGAAATTCATATAACTAAAAATTAAAAATTATGAAAAATAGATGACGCTTTTTGTTGCAAGTTACAGTTGACGGTTGACGTTAAATTTTAGTTAGAAACCTTTTTTACTGTAAATACATTTTTAACGTGCTAAACTGTCAATCATAAGTGAAAGTAAATTGATTTAAAAATACTTAAAGGATTTGTTAGCTAGAATGTAAGAGCTCGATTTGATCAGCTTAAACAAACATGACGAAGCCTTCCAAAAAACCCCTAGATAATAAAAACTCCAAGATCGCTAAGCCCTCTTCCATCTATGAGAAAAATTTCAAAAAGTGTTAAGCAGACCTTAAGCTTGACCTGATATCAAAGAATTACGATTTGAAAAAGGCAAAAGGTTCAAAAAATAGAAGGAGAGAACCCAAATAGTAGAATTAGGCCTTGAGCATCAGAATAGAACAATTGATAAATTTTTTATTTATATTTAAGCTAATGGATAGAATAAAAAGTGATCCATTAAACTTTGAAAAGAATCGAAAATTTTTCGAGTCCATGTCATTT
This sequence comes from Brachionus calyciflorus, assembly GCA_002922825.1. NCBI lineage: Eukaryota > Metazoa > Rotifera > Eurotatoria > Ploima > Brachionidae > Brachionus > Brachionus calyciflorus. Next base: position 402,534 of record NTPY01000614.1, read on the forward strand.
TTTTATGAAGAAAATAAGAAAAAAATTGAATTGACACGTAATGACTATAATGATGCCATCAAAAAAGTAATAATTATTAAAAAATTTAATTACAATTAAATTCAATCAATACGATTGAAATGATTTATATTCAAGTACACTGATGTTTCAAAATATTTTGGAGAGTCTGGTTCACCAACTGGCTTCAATGATTTTTTTGTTTTATGGTCAACATTTATAAAATCATTTGCAAGCGTGAGAGATGAACTTGAAAAAAAGTCACTCAAAGAATCCAAAACAAAATTTGCCACAATATCAAATAAAGAAAATCGTCGTTTTACCATAACTAAGCGAACAGTACAAAGAAACGAGCAAGACCTCAATACACTATTAAACAGTTATGGCAACGATTCCGATTTTGCTCGATTTTCATCCGAAATTCAAACTGGAGAAATTTACTTTAAGAATAGACTTATAAGAAAAGACGCTAGAAATCGTACAAAATCTTATAATTTATCCAAAGGTGCGACTAATAGAAGTCGCAGTCCATCCCTGCGATAATATTAAAATTTTTTAGGAATTAATTTTTAAATTCTTTTTCCATTTCCTTTTTTTTTTTTTAAATTTTTTGATTTATTTTCTTTCGAATGATTTTTAAACTTAAAAAAAACATAAAATTAATTTGTAAAAAAATACAACAAAAAAAATTATTTTTTTTTTAATTTATTAAAAAATTACAAGTTAATTTTTGGAATTTTATTCCTCGTTTTTTTCGGTTCAATTCTTTTTTTTTATTATGACCGATTTAGGATTTATTGTAAATACCGGATCAAATCGTTTTCTTTTTTTTTAAGGTATCGGGTTTATCCTGTTTTCTTTGTATGTATAAATTTTGATTTTTTTTCCATTATTTATTTTTTTTACTTTTCAGTTTTTTTTTGATATTTGTTGGAAACTTTCTTCCATTTTTTTTTGTATTTAAACCGTTTAGTTAGACTTTTTTTTGTAATTTTTTTCTTTCCTTCTTTGTTGGTACATTTTTTTCTGTTCTATTTTGTTCTTCTTTTTCTTTTTTTTTCCAGTTTTTCTTTTGCATTTATTTCTGAGTCGAAATTTTTGTTCAAACAAACGATCTTTCAAATTTTTTCCGTCTAATTTTTTTAGTTTATTGAATAAAAAATTATTAAGTAATTTATTTATTTTTTTTCTAAATGTTTCAACCTTAAATAAATACGCAAAACCTGCTTGCCGAACATGTGAACATGTTATATTCATCCAATAATATTATTATGTGTTAAGGATTAATAATTGACCTTTCATGAAAGGCCATGAAAGGCGACGGTGAATTGCAAATAAAAATGGATTCACAAGGATTCGTAGAAATTCCCAAGAGCCAAAAAACGAAATAAAGCACTTTTAAAAAAATTTTTCGTTTTTTTGTTTTAAAAAAAAATCTAGGGAGCATCCAAAGCTAATGAAATTTTGTACATACAGACTACCAACTCTCATGATTAAAAAATGCTATTTACCATATTCCCATGAATCATTTACCGGAAATATTTTTTTTACTGTCTAAATATATCGTTTTAAAGCTTAATAAATTCTCATTAAAATGATATATTTAAGATTTTTCATGATCAATAAACTTTGAATAAAATCCGTCAAAAGTTAAGTCTACATTAGATAAACATTAGTAATTTTATATGACACTAATGTTTAGTCTATATTCTTAAATGTTACATTAGAAATAAAGTTGGTTATCTCTAAAATCCGGACCCGGACTGAATTTTTTTGAAATACTAAAATCCGGACACGGAATAACTATGTCTAAAATCCCCCAGTCAAAGATAAAACAATGTCACATTGATGAAGCATTGTGTCACTTTGTTGAGGCTTAATTTTTTTTATCGAAATGATAATGAAAAAGATGTGAATATTTTTTTAATGTTCAATTTTTAAATTTTTCATTTCTTTCATTAAATATTGATTTATGAACAAATTTTAAAATTATTCAACTCTCCTTTTTTATTTAAGTTAATTTATTTGACCTTTGCATAAACTTCAAATTAAACACATAATTTATTTAATAGTTCATTATCTTATTTGCAAACATTGATTATTTGTGAATTGAAAACAACATAAAAATTGATTAATTTTAATCTTTTTAATTTTACTTTTCCAATTATGGAGGTTAATGCAATAAATAAATAATAATAATTTTAACCATTATTTGTTAAAAAATAAAATATCGACAAAGAAAAAAAAAATTTAGTATATTTGAATGACTTAATATCATCATTAAAAAAAATTATTTTTTTAAATTAGGATCCTTAGATCAAATTCATTTTGAGACTCATTTAAACTTAAGTAATATGAGAGACGAATAAAACTTAAGTAATATGAGAGACGAATAAAACGAACAAAAATAGACTTGGCAATATTTAAAAAAGTGAATTTGAAAATTTTGAAAGGAGAGTAAGCGACGCCAATTCATAGCTAACAATCGTTATAGAAAATTTTAAGATTTTGTTAGTGCGGTCTTAAAAACTTTCTCAAAGTCTTCAAGTATTAACAAAAGCTAATAAAGAAAAAACAGAATTCATGAAATTAATGAAAAAATTCTCAAAACAATAAATAATAGGTTCATAAAGAATTTATCAGAGAGAACATTAGACAAACGAACGAATCGAGGGAGAACTTAGACACTAAAAAACTGTAAGATAACTTAGATACTAAAAAAATAATCAAATATTGTAGTAAGTACTATCAATTATCTTTTTATTACACTTATTCATATTAATTTTTATAACTTTTCATTCTCAGGTGTGAGTTACTATTTTAAAAATTCCGAAATTGTAACGGACAACCATCGATTAATTAAGAGATAAATAAATAGAGAAAATATAGAATCAGATAAATTAATTTGGTTATTTTAAATAAAAATTAAGAAAAACCTTTTTTTAAATTTTTTTATTATTTAAAAAACTCAGACCTTTTTCGACCTTAGAGGTCTTTTTCAATGCTATTTCTTAAATTTGGTTTAAAATTTAATGTCATAACTGCCATAATTTATTTTTGCAGTTTAGTTGTATAGCTCCTAACATTTGTTCAAATCGTATACCCTTCCAAATAAATCCGAAATTCAGGTATAACTCCACTACATATTAATACTATATTGATCCACTACTATATTGACCTCATGTTAAATAGTCCCTAATTAATCGACCATGTAGAAAAACTTAAAATTGTAACATACATAATAGCTGAAGATGTTGGGTAAGATCCTGATGACCTAGCTGATGATGATGACTTTGACAATGTTGCTGGTGTAGATGGCTAGAATGGTTTATTAAATACTAGAATATTATTTTCTTATACATACTTTCATTTTTTTTTTAATCAAAATTTCTTATCGAAAAAATCTGCAAATTCCTAATAATGCACTAATATGAATTTAATGTCGTAGTCGTGCCGTACCGTAGCGTACCAGCGTAAAAGTCATGAAAAAAAAACTTTAAGTTCTATTTATTCAGGTTAAAATTTTGAGTCAATTACAGTTGTTTTACTATTAATCTTGATTAAATATTCTTATTGATTTAATAAACAGACAAACTAAACGAAAAAATTTTAAAGATAACTGTTTTTACTCTAAAATAAACTTCAGTAAAATATTTAAATAAATAAGATTTTTTTTATTCATAAAATTGATCTGTTAATTTAACTGTTATTTTTTTCGAGTGAAATAATGAACATCAGGTCTGATATTTTAGGAGCCTCTTTGACGGTTTACTGTAATTATATCTAAAACATCATTTTTACATTAAAGTCACATAATCGAAATTTGTTGAAGAACGTAAATGTGTCCTAATCAAAAATATATCGTGTTTCATTATTGAACCAAGTATTCTTACATAAATGTCACATTAAAGAGATAGAAATATTGTCAGCAATGTGACGATTTTTTTTTCATGTAATGTGCAATAAAAAATCTTTGACTGGGAAGAAAAATCGAAAAATTGAATAATTGTAAAAGTGTCGGTTCAAGCGGTCAAAAGCAGAATTTAAAACACGAACTAGCTGAATATTTTTAATTTTAAAAAATTTTATAAAAAAATCGAAAATTATTTATTTTCTCGTAAAAAATGATAAAAATTTTATTTTTGTGAAAATTTTTCAAATTAAAACAGAGTTTACAAAAAAAAAAACTTTTTAAATAAGAGTTCCTGGACAAGAAATAATAACGAATCGTATAAGACCATGTACTGATTTCAAATATTGAACAGCGTCAGAATGAGATGAGTTTTGTAGACTTACGCCATCAACCGACAATATCATATCACCAGATCTTTGAATTTATAAAATTAATTTTTTTTTGTGAATGAAAAAAATTCTTGAAAATTACCTAAGCTTTTTGGAATTAGCTGCACTAGAATTAGGAATAACTGATTTTATAAATATTTTATCAAAGTTAGTGTCTTTGCCACCGGCAATAGTAAGACCTAAAAACTCATTTGAGCCTTTGAATACTTGAACACTTTTTGCTATTTGATAAGTTCTAAAAATTTTAAAAATTAAATTTTAAAAATTCGTTTATAGGTTTGTTCATTTTTAGCTTACATTGGTATGGAAATAAAATAACGCCAACTAGGTTTAAATATTAAACTTTCTTCAAAATTATCTGGACATCTTACATATGTAATTGTTACTAAATCATTTTCCTTGGTATTTTGAATCATATCCATAGCATTTTTCTTTGTTTCGCCAATTAAGGACTCTTCGTTTAAGCTAATTATTAAATCTGCTTTCTGGTTATTGAAACTAATAAATTAAAAAATGTGAATTTAAATTTTAAAAAAAATTATTCTTACCCGGATATATTTGCTTTTTTCTATACAACTCTTTTGTTCAAGTGAAGAGACGAATATGGGAGTACTTTCATTGTCATATGAGTTTAAGCCACCATCAACTACTAATCCTAACGGCTCATCTTTTTCCTTTTTTATAAAGATTGATAAGAAATATGTCTATTTTTTTCTCATAAATAAAATTACTTTAGCTAAGTTTAAATTAAATTCTTGCCAAATTAACGGTACACCAGGATGTGATTTTTTACTTTTCGATTCATGATGGTGATGATTATGATTTTCGAGTAGAACAGGCAAATTAGGAGCTTTTTCTCGTGAAACCAACATAGAAACAACATATTGACTATCCTAAAATCCAAAAATAACTAAAATATTAAACTAGAATTTTTTTTAAATTTTGCAACTAAACATCTTTGATTTAACGATCACAATCGATTTTGTTAATTTTTAATAAAATGTTCTTAAGATTTAGCTTTAAAAAAATTTGAGTTTATTTTAGGAACAGGTTTTCGTATTTTTTAGCATTGAAAAAATTTAAGTTAATTTCGCGAACAGGTGTTCCTCGTTTTGACACCAACTTTGGTTTTTCGACTTGACGATAAAAATGTTTCTAAACTTTCTTGAAGAATTTCCGCATTGCTTGCACATGTTTTCACTAAAACGATACGGGGCAACCGAGGTAAAAAATTCAAAAATCGATTTATATCAAATATTCTAATAGATTTTGATGAAATGGAGCCAAAAATGCCGAAATCTGAAAACCAGTTCAAAAAGTATAGTATTTTTTAGCTTAAATTGAAAATATGCGTATTTCACTAAATTTTCAGGCAAATTAAGTCATAATACAGTGATGCTGATTAATTTGTAACGTGACGTCAGATTTTTATCGTCATATAACGTCATCTGACGTGAAATGACGTATAATTATAAAAATAAGAAAAAAAAATAGTAACGAGTTATTTGGATTAATTAGACCCCAAAAAACAGCAAAATCTATCAGAATATTCGTTATTTTAGATTTTTTTACCTCGCTTGCCACATATCCCTTTATTGACAGTTTTTTAATGTAATCCTTTTCTAAATCATCAGTTTTATTCAAAGCGTACACGTAATTGAAAATTAATCATTCGTCGTTCATTACTACTAAGTTTACTTTATTTTTTTTGGCTCATCTAAAAAAGTTTAGGATACTTCAGATAAATTAAAGATCATTATCCTTAACATTAAATGGTTCCAAATCACATGATTTCAATGAAACTTAGTCGTTACTCTTAAAATGTAACTTTTAACACGTCAGCCAAAATAAAATAGCACAAATTGTAAATTCTAAATAATTTTAAGATAAAGAATGACAAATTACGTTTCATTTACAAGTTAAAAAGATTAAACTTTCAAAAATTCGATTTTTTCAGATTAGAAAAAAAAAAACTTTGTTTTTAAATAATATACAGATATTATCCGGTGAGCTTCTTCTTTAGTTGAATACTTGAGATTTTGACCATTTATTTCCAAAATTCTGTCATTGACTTTAATTTTTCCATCATGATATGCTAGGCTATTCTTCACCTATTAGATAAAAAATTTAGATTTAAAAAAAAAATCAAAATTAATAAATAAACTCAAGCTTACGACATGTAATATAAAAATCCCCTTTTCTTTCCTAAAGTTAAAATAATATATTTAAATAATTTCATCAAAAATAAAAATAAGTTGTTTTTTTTTTACTTTCTAGTTCCTAGTTTTATTCCTAACTGCTGCCCTCTTTGCTTTGGAATTTCAATTCTAAAAATTTCTTCAAAATTTAAAATTTCTAATTAGATACATGCTGATTAAATTTTTGTTTTTCTAATTTAAAACCTTCTCGATATTCATAATTATCATATTCTTCATCTTCTTCTAAAGCCTCTCTATAAACCAACATTCTACATATAGGTATCGCTTGTGAAAACAATTCAATAACTTCCTTATGTTTATGACTAGCCAAATCAATTCCATTTAACTATTTTTTTTTAAATATTAATTCTAATTAAACTTTTAGTTTTGAATTATTATTTACTTTCAGAATGTGATCCCCAGGCTGAAGACGGCCATCTTTTTCAGCGAAACTTTCTGTTTTTATTTGTTGAATAACAGTCGTTACCTTTTAATAATTGGAATTTATTGGAGTTTTTGCTTTTAATTTGAAAAATATTACTAATGGAGTATCGCATCCACCAACAACATAAAGACCTATATCTTGATAGCCTCTGTGTATTTCAATTTCACAAAATTTACCAGGTATAATAGGTTCTTTGGGAATTTCTAGCGTACAATCCTTGAACGGACAATCAAGTAAATGACTTGATAAAGCACTTCTAGGGCCTTGAAAATCACAGCCTAAGTTTGCGTTCGTACAATAAGTTACTGATCCTTTACATCTTGGAAAAAATTTAATTTTTTTTTTTTAGATTTTGATTTTTTTTTGTTAAAATGATTGTCTTACTTTGTTAACAAATGATATTCTAATTGATGCCTGGGCAGATATTCTTCACAGTAGTCAATGTTAGGACACACGACTGATAGCTTATCAAGAATTCTTGAAAAAAAAAATTAAATAATTCAGAACCCAAAAGTAAAGAGATTATCAAAAAACCTTCTTAGAGCCTGACTGGCTCGATGACAATTTTTAGAGTCAATTTTTTGATTATCAATGGGGCAATATTTGAATCTTTTTAGATAATTTTGTAAACAAACGGAACAATAAGTACAACCACATTTAGCATCAACTGGATCAACAAAAGGCTGAAAGCAGAGATGGCATATTAGATCATCGTCAACAGTTCCTTCATAATCATATAAATGCGCACTTTCTTTAGGATGAACCTTAATTATAAATCCTTGATTAAACTGAGAAATAATTTTTTCGGAAAAAAAAAACCTACTTGACCGCATACTCGACAAGCTACTAAAAGTACACCCTTTCTTAAAGCTTTAATAAAACTACCTTCATTATCGTATATATTCTGATTTTTATTTGCGTTCGATTTAGACTCTATTTTATTATTCATTTCGCGAACACTTTGTTTCTCATTTCATTCAAACCGAAGGGTCAACGAATTTTTAACTTTTTTTTTCTTGGCGCTTTCCTAAATATGTCAAGAAAACTTTTTGTGACAACCTATTGGACCTCTAAAATGATATTTTTTTTCTTTAAAAAAAATATTTGTTAAGACTCTTTTTTTTTAAAATAAATATGTTTTCTTTTTTTTTGCTAGCAAAGATTGACTAGACAAGCTAAAAAGCAAAAAAAAATCACAAGTTTTTTCCAAAACTAAATAATCTACCTTCATTTAAAAATATACTAAAGTTAATTAGTTAGTTGGCTATTAGACTATTTTTTTCGAAATTATTTAGGAAGTTCATGATTTTTTGCTATTCAAAGAAATTGCAATAAAACAAAATATTTATCTTTCAATTATTTAGACAATTAATCCATCTAAAGTCACTCATTATTTACTAATTCGACTTTGAGTCTTTTTACTAATGACTCGGGGTTTGAAATTTTTTTCAACTAATTTCGATTTCAAATTATACGACGCAACATTCTTGCTGCTGGATTATTCAAATTAAACACAACAAAAAAATAAACTTGAAAATAAGATTCGTAAAAGAAAGAACTCAAAAATTCTTAAAATTTAGTTATTTTTTCATGAAAATTCTTTTCAAGTTTTCATATCAAGATTATTTAAAAAAAATAGTTGGAATTCAAAAAATAGATTAAAATTTTTTCAGGTTTATTCCACAGGAAAACTTCACATCGACACCATGTTAAAAAATTCTTTTAATTTTTTAGGAAAATACCAAAAATTTTTGATTTTATCCGGGATTAAAACTAAATTTTGAGTTATCTTCTTGGACTAATTATAATTAGTCCAAGAAGAAAATTAAAATTCTATATATAGAATTTTAATTTTTTTTTATAAAAACTGAAAAAATTTGAATAGTTTTTAAAAAAAATTTTATTTTGATTAATTCCATATAAAATTAATAAAAATCTAGAAATGGAAAAATTTTTAAATATTGCAATATCATAAAAAAAAGCATCATTCCGATTACAATTGGAACTCAAATTTCCAGTTTTTATAAAAAAAAATTAAAATTCTATAATTCGTCCAAGAAGATAACTCAAAATTTAGTTTTAATCCCGAATAAAATCAAAAATTTTTGGTATTTTCCTAAAAAATTAAAAGAATTTTTTAACATGGTGTCGATGTGAAGTTTTCCTGTGGAATAAACCTGAATATTTTGGTTTATTCCAGGAGTAATGCGCAAGCGTTTACTGTATTATTGCATCCTAAAGTTATATGATCAGATAAGTTAAAATATTTTTCTTGTAAAAAATTCTAATAATTAAAATTTTAAAATTTTGAAATTTTTCTATTAAAAATTTTCATGAACGTTCCTGAACGTTCATGAAAACCAAGAACGTTCATTTTTGGTCGTTGTGAATGACCAGTATTGTAATTAAAAGGATCCTATTTATAAAAATACAAACTTGTTCTAACTATGATACAAAATTCGAAATTACTATTTAAATCTAAGTATTACTAAATATTTTCATCTTAAATATTTAAGACGCTACTTTTTCTTTTCAACTTCTTTAATTCAATTTAAAAAATGGATAATAAATTGGAATTTCTAAATGCTGAAAAATCATCAGCTGTTTATTATTGTTTAAAATTTAAAATTGATGCGAAAAACAAAGATGGAGCGATTCGATGGAGATGCTGTACATGTAACAATTTAACGTAATAAAAAAGTTTCTTCCACTGGATTTTTTTATAGTCGATTTTTTTAAAATGGTTTTTTTATACTGAATTTTTTTAGAGTCGATTATTTTATACTCAATCATATTTTTGTGTAATAACATTTTTAATTTTTATAAAAACCTTTCCTCTCAGTGACCCCCAACAGACCACCAGACTAAAATGCTTCTTTCTCGAAGTGCTCTTTAAAAATTTTTGAAGTATAAAGTTGATTAGAATTTTTTAGAATAGAAATTTCTTATTCTGAAGATAAATTGCCAAATTAATTTAACTCTCCGCAAACGTATAATTTTCGATCTTGGATATTAATCGAAAATTAGAAAACGTTTCATCCGCGCTCAGGAAAATTAATTAGTTCTGATTCTATATAAGTTAGATGTTACAAAAGAAAATTAAGCGTCAGTAAGGTCATAACCAGAGACGACTTAATAAGACAAATTTTTTTCGTGAAAAAATTCAAAAGTTGAAATTTTAATAATGAATGAAAGGATATGGGGCTATTCTGATACATTTTATATTTATGCTTTATTATTTTTTCAAATTCTAATTTACAAATAATTTTCAGAATTTTTTATTTAAATTAAGAACCTGACATTCTGATGATAATGATAATCAGCAGGAAAGAAAGATAATCAGCTATTAGATTTCTATATCAGTAATAATTTAACTTAAAAAATGTCCCAAGTATTATGTTATGCACATTAAATTGTGTAAACACACAATTTTTGATTATAAAATTTTTAAAAAAATTTTCCCCAATTTTAAGTGTGCTGTGATACAAACAGATTAATTTCCAAATAATATTTTTGGTCTCTACTTTGCCTAAATTTTTGACCTTAATTTACACTTTGGAGTATGTCAAGGAGTTGAACTTAAATTTTATAATCAAAAATTCATGTTCTTGTCTTTTTTTCAGTTTTCTAGTGTGATTTACAGCAAATGTGTTAAGAAGATTCACTGAGTGTGAGTACCATACTTTGAACTGTGTGTGCCAGATTTTTTAGTGTGCTGAAATAATATTCCCCTTTTTTATGGGTAAATTCCCAACTAACAACCACTTTTAAATAATTCAAGATTCAGACATGAAATTTTTTTTCAAATAATTTTTTTTAGTAAAAATCATTAAGAACATGATTTTTAATGACCTTCATTGAGTCTTCATTCCATAATTGATGAAAATTCTTTTCTTTAAACAAGGAGGGGGATCCCCTCCTTACCTCCCCTAGCATTAGTGGTCTAAAAACTCTTATTTTTTAAATTAAATCAATAACTTGAAATTTAAAAATATACAAAAGAAAGGATAGTTTTTCAGAAAACGATTCTTGTTTCGTTATGGTCTAGTTTAACTTGAAATTTCGAATTACTCTTTGCACTTTCGGGTTACCCTGACAATAATTTTTTCTTCGGT
>NTPY01000614.1:426179-449227 GCA_002922825.1 Brachionus calyciflorus
GAAGAAGATGAAAAAGATGATGGCGATTCGGGTTCTTTTAAACATACTTGTGATTCATCATTTTTTTTAGCTTCTTTTTTCATTACGGTCTTAGAATGCACTACATTTATATTTTTCTTAGGTGAACTTATAGATGTATTATAAAATTTTGGACCCAATATATTAATACTATTAGTTAACCATGATAATTCTGTTAAATCAGACTCCATATCGCTTTGTTGACGAACGAGTGGAATTTTAATTGAGTGAATAGGACCCAAAAACAAAGCTTTTGGTTGATTTATAACATTACTTTTAGCTAAATTCATTCTTTTTTTTTCAAGTTGCTTTTTGTTCTCACAAACTTTTAGCTCATCTAAATAAAAAAAAGAAATTCCAAGATAAGAATCAAATTTCTAAACAAAAAAATTAAAAAGTAAAAAAGGAAAATCTTGTTTGCATAGTTACAACATTCATAATTGAATATTAAACTGTTCGGTGGAAATCTTTAAGGTAATGATAGACCAAAATAAAAATATTTCTAAATAAATGACGTATTATTAAAGATGTTATGTAATTAAAAAGAAATTAATTACGAAATTCGCCCTAATAATATCTTATCATCGTACATTCAAGCTACACAGCATTAAATAAGACGACATTCGCAATTCAAAAATTTTTAGCGAAATTAATATAAAATCTCGAAAATAATCTTAATTTTAAAAATTTGGTTATTTATAGGTTAAAACATAATTTGGTATTGGTGATTGTGTGATCAGCTGTTAATTTCACAAAAAAATGTGACATATAGGATAAAGGCGAATCTGTGATTTATTTGCAAAAATAAAAATTTTAAACTGTAAATAGTCTAAAGGAAAATTTCTTAAGGAACGTTCAATAATTCCGATATCTTAAAAAACTGAAGTCTTAGTAGAAAAAGCTTTTAGAAGCACGATAACACGGTTCCATGCACAATATGAAGTGATTTTATGAAAAACGATAAGGAAGTAAAATTAGAAATAATTTAATAAATTTGATTTTGTTAGAGACATTTATTCCTTGATAATCGAAAATTTTAGTGACCTAATTTTTTATTTTGTTTGGCGGGGGTGGGGGATTAGACTGGGTCTAGTGTCTTCCTTGATTTGATTTTGGAATTTCAGCACCACCCAGGTTTTTAGCCTGGCGCCGGCCCTGAGGCAAAGTAAAATTTTTGCTCATTTTTCAATTCCCAGTTTTGCTCAAAAAATTTATACGCAATTACTTGTGCGCTGAATTTTTAAAGAGCTTCCAATCCTTTTTATGAAAAGCTTTCAAATATTATTTTTTAATGTATTTTTTAAAAAAAGCTCTTTAAATATTCAGCTTGCAAGTAATTGCGTATTTAAATTTTTTGAGCAAAAATTTTATTATGCCGATTTTCAGTCCCTTACGCAAATTATCTTGTGGTGTATGAAAGTAAAATTAAATATTTATCATTTTGAGCCAGATTCTTCTAATTAAATAAAATAAAATACTAGTGTTGGTGAACGAGGCTGGTGGCCACCGGACCGTCAAAATAGGTTGTGGTAATTCTCTTGATTATTCTTTGTCTTAATTTATAATGCAAATCTTTTTTATAAGCAACTTAAACTTTAGGTGCCTAATTTAACACTGACCCTTTAAAACATCTGGAAATTTATAATTTTCCAGGTTAATATTTACACGAATGATACCAATCGATAGATTTTGAAGTCTTCTTTTTCAAACAAAAATTCTTTAAGTCCAATTTTTACTTAAGCTTTTGCTTAATTTGTCTGAATATAATTATGAATTATGAATTTTGGAAGAGTCAGTGTTGTAGGGAGACTTTATCCTTGAAATTTTTTACGATTTTGTTTCTGGCATATTTTCTAATGATTGTTGATTATTTCGGTCAAGCTTTCGATTGTCCTCAAGAAAAAACAGAAACTGCTTGACTTAACTCTTTCAGGCAGCCATTTTGGGTTATACAAATTCAATTAAAATCTTAGATGCACAAATTAAAATTTTTTTTTTTTGCATTTTTTGATTTATCCTAGTTAAAATTTTAAAATATTTTGTTTTTAAAATAACAGATTTTTTTTACATAATAAATTCCAAATTACTCAATATCTATTTAATATTCAAGTTAATCCTTAGATTTAAAATTTCTTTTTGAATCTGGTTTATTTAATAAACATGATTTCAGGAAAAAAATCCATTATTTTTTGTCTGGCTAAATTATCAAAAAAAATTTATTTACGACACAGATTACGTCAAATATTGAATTTTCCTAAGTAATTTTCATTAGCACCTTTCTTTCCTATTTCAAAATCGGTTACATATTATTAAACAACCTCATGTAGATTCACTATTTTTCCTTTTGAGTTAGCATCAGTAAATATGAAATACTTACATCTCATAAAAAACTAATTTTAAATACGTAATGTCTCAAGTTTATTTATTATTAAGATGAATAAGGAATTTTTTCTTCTAATTAAATTTAGCATGCAAATAATCACAAAAAAAAATTTTTTTTTTCGAATTTCTAAAAAAATACTTTCTCCTGCTAAGGTAAAAAAAGTAATAAAATAAAACTTGATTTTCTATGAACCTCCTTTAGTATTTATTTAAGTTTAAATGTGACGAAATCGGTAAAAAAAATAAAAAAAAAATTTTTAAATATTTCAAGTGAACGTAATGAATCATTAGCCTGAAGATTATTTTTTGTAAGCTTAAAATAATTTTACTTTTTTTTTCACAAGTATTTATAGCTGATCAGTAGTTTAGGTAAATTTCGTCGTTTTTTTTTGTTAAGATTCTACGTAGTGAGAAATTTATCAGCTAAATAAATATACAGATAGTATCTTGAAGCAAGTTGAATGAATCGTAAAAAAAAATGTTTAAATAACCATAAGGGAAACGAGAAGAAAGGAAAAGAGAATGCGAAAAAGAAAGAAATAAAAAATGTTCGTAATTGGTATTTGATTGAACAAGTTAATATTTTACGCTTAAGACTCCGAATTCCAGGATACTTGAGACATTTTAATTTTTAATCCCTATAAAAAACAATAATAAAAAAAAGAAGACTTATCTGTTTCGTTTGATTTCATTCTTTTATTAAAGAAATAATAAACACAAATACAAACAGGTTTTTTCCATTGAGATTTTGCGATTTCTGAAATTAAAAAAATACAAAAAAATTAATATTTACGCGTTTTACCAATTTAAAATCGAGACAGTAAGTGATTTATAAAATTAAGATTTTTTTCTCTAATAAACAGAATAGGAAAATTAAAAATAGTTTAATAATCCCTACTGAAAGATCTCATATTATTTCCTAAAAAAAAACAAAACTTAGTACCAAAATAGAAATTTATGTTGAATAAAAAACATAATGACTGACTCATTGGGAAAATTTCTAATTAAAAGAATTGACTAATGTTTATACTATTATTAAATTTTGCATTAAAAAAATATTTTTAAAAATTAACAAACTCAACAGCTTTAATAATATGATTAATTTTTTTTTTTAATTTGTCTTTAGTCATTCTAGGTCCTTAAAAATGGGAAAATAATGATCAAAATTTATTCTAGAAAATTGTCGCATTGGTTTCTTTGTGAATTTGACATTTTTAATTCTAATAATTGAAATAAATTTTGAATTGTAAGGTGCCCCAAATCATAAACACTAGTTAAGATTTGGCTATTTTTGAGCCTTAATAACTCATGTCTATTCCGATAAAAATATTCCGAAAATATTTTGAATTATAGAGTTAACCACGCTTTATAAAAATTGGTTTCGATTTTGAACAATTTGTTTCATGAAAACCAAAATGAACGCTATTAAAGTTTCAATAAAACTTAATTTTTAATCAAAAATGACTAAAAATAAGGTTTTTTTACAGAAGTACTTCAAAATAAAATATTTTTCTGAAAAATCGAAACCATCTTCGCTAGATATTATAATTATATAATTAAATTTTTATTCAGAAAATTTTCGTAATCGGTTATCAATTGAGGAATAAAATTTAAAGATACTAGTGTTTATGATTTGGGGCACCTTAAAATTCGTAAAATTGTACCTTCTTGTGAGAATAAGTATTTTATACTTAAAGTATACTTTACAAATTAATAGTAAAGAAAATTTAAACCCGGATTAAGCAAATGTTTAAATCGGCTCATGTTTGTTTAAACATTTAACTGCGCAAGATTTTTATTTTCATAAAATAAAAAGTGTTGAAAGACTTATTTTGCTTAAACGTTATTTAAAATAAAAATTAGAACATTCGGACAATTTTGTTGTGTCGCTTAAAACATTGTTTATTCAGATAGCTTTTTAAACAATACATTATAAAAACGCTGTCTTATTTTTACTAAAAAGGACAGTGTTTTTAATTTTAGACAAGAAAAAATATTTCTATTGTCAAAAAAAGCTTGGTTATTCTATTCCGAGGTTAAAAGCCGCATAACTACAAAAATAACATAATATTTTTATAGAAAAAGATGCTAAAGTTTTGAAAGTTAGAGTTTATGCGATAAAATGACCATTTAATTTAAAAAAATTTATGTTTTTCGAAACATATATTTGTCTAGACTTGTTTTGCGCTTTTTACTGTTTATATAACATTATATAAATCTTAGATAATAATAAAAAATTAGCAAAAGATAGATCCTATACAGTAAAATTAAATTAAATTAAAAAAAAAAAGATTCTTTTTACTGTTGGTTGCTAAGTTTTTTTTTTGCAATTTTTTAATTTCTTGAAGCTAGGGATCGATTTCGTCCTTGCATTTTTTTTGTTTTTCTTTTAAAAATTAGAAGGAAAATCTTTAACAAGATCATAATTTTTTTTGTATTTTTATAAATATACATATATATGTATATAATGATGACTGCGCTTAATAGCAAGCGAAAATAATAGAGAAAGAGAATTTCTTTTTTTTTTATCACATTGGAATTTTATTTAAAACTTAAATCTATAAATTTGCAGCTAGGCAACCAGATGAAAAAATTTTAAAGGAAAAAAATGTTTTTTAATATTTTATAAAATGAGATAATATACGAATGAAAATACATATATTGATTATTATTTAATTTTACATATTTTTTCAAAATCAAATATTTGAATTAAAATAAAATATCCCCAATAACAACTAAACTAAAAAAAAACAAAATTGTAAGCTAATATGCATTCTATCCAAAACATAACATCAAAAATAAAAAGCAAGGAAATAAAAAAAATCTCTAAAACAAAAAAAATTCAAAAAAATTAATAGGGAAATTACAAATTTAATTTTAAATCTTTTCTATTTTAAAAAAAATAAAATATAGCCTATAAACTCAAGTAAAAATATTTTGCTTCCTGTGTTTTTTTTTCAAGTATCTTCTATGACACTTTTTTTAATTTCCGCTTACATAATTTATGACATAGTTACTTGATAATTGAAATACGTTCTTATCATTTATTTTGAATTCACTTACTATTTTTAGGTCATGAATCGTTGCCCTAGGGTTTCTATCGAATAAAATTTTTACATGCAATTTTAAAATTTTCAACATAAAAATATCTTATACCATAGATTAAATTTAAATTATTCAATTCATACTCATGATTTTTTTATTCAATCAATCTTTCCTCTAATGACTTTGAAAACAAAAAGTGGTACAATTTTGAAAATGTACCATCTCAATTCAGATTAAAAAATTGAAAAAAAAATAATTAAAAATTAATTGGTAAAGGTTAAAAATTTCTTTCATAGTATAAATTGAGTTTATTTCATAAAAATAGATTCACCAAAGAATTTAATTCAAGAATATTCAATAATTGCATCAATTTTTAGACAAATTCTCTACATTTTAATACGATAAACTTTACTGAACTGAACTTGAGCTTAGTTTTAAATTAAACCGTTTTTTTGGATATAATTGTAAGCTTTATTTAGTATAAATATAGATAATTTAGTTTATACAACTTTAGATCTAGTCGGTTATTATGAGAACAATTAGTTCACCTAAATAAAAGCTTGTTCAACTAATTTAAACCTTGTTTACCAATTCTAAAGATTGTCTAC
Organism: Brachionus calyciflorus; assembly: GCA_002922825.1. Classification (NCBI taxonomy): domain Eukaryota; kingdom Metazoa; phylum Rotifera; class Eurotatoria; order Ploima; family Brachionidae; genus Brachionus; species Brachionus calyciflorus. The sequence goes on from NTPY01000614.1 coordinate 432,233, forward strand.
CTAATTTTTGAATTGAATTTAAAAAATACAATAATAAAATAAACAAATTTCTATTGTAACAGTGAATTCCACACTTTAAAGTTAAATTATCAAAAAGGAAAATTTGATAATTAATTGTTTTTAATTTTTGATCATTGGTTCACCTAAACTAAAGCTTTTTCATCCAATCTAAAGAGATCAGGTGAAACGGTAGTTCGCCAAACCCGAGAACAAAATTTTTCACATATGACTTATATATGTTTCATAATAATTCTTATCTATTGAATATGACTATACCAAATATTAGCATTTTGTAATATACTGCGTATTACAACTCAAATTTTTTAAATTTTTTTTTCAATGAAAGAAACTATTTTTAAGATCACGTTGACACATTACATTAAAAGCTATATTTACTTAAATTTAAGCTAGCCTAATATAATTTTCTAATGAATCCTTCAGTATGATAAAAAATTTTTTTTTTAAAACATGCATAGAAAATTAAATGTTACTAAGAGATAAATAACAAATAGATAAGTATTGCTCTGATGTAATTTTTGTCTGTATGTCCCAAGATAAGAACCTTATATAAGAGTTTTAATTGTATTTTTTTACAAATTAAATTTAATTTTTTTTTTTTGTAATAAGAATAAAAATAGAAAGTTTTGATTGAAACAGCGAAATTTAAAATTAAAAATAAAAGAACGTGCTTATTTCTTTTTCAATTTTATTTATTTTTTTTCTCTAATTTAAAATTTTCAAAAATTGAAAACATGATTTTTTTAATTCCAACACTCTAGTTTTATTTAGGAAAAAAAAATAAAAAAACAATATTTTTCTCGTTTTGTTACTAAGATAATGAACATAGATACAAATATTTTGAAAAACAATTTAGATTGACTACGTTTATTTTCTAAAAGTATCTTAAAGAATTAGAGATGACGAATTAAGAAATAAAATAAAAAAAGAAAAAAAGTACTTGAAATTCTCTCTTTCTCTAAAATTTTTATTTTTTCTTTGTTCATATTTATTTATACTTTAAAAAAAAAAGAAAATAAACTTGAAATTTGAAAAAAAAATTTGAAAAGCTGAAAAGAAATTACCTTAAAAATAAATATCTCTTGATGATTTCATCTCTCTATTTTTTTTCGCTTCTAGCCCATCAACTTAAGAGGTTTTTTTTCTCTCTCTCTCTTTTTTCTATTTACAAGAAATCATTTCCTTTTGTAAAACGAATGTCTGAGAGAAATAGCTATCAAATTTCGAACATTACTTTATTTTATTTATTTTTTCAAATTTAAATTAAATTATTTTTAAACGAATATGATAGAGAATTTAACAAGAAAAATATTTTTTTTATTATTTTTTTTTCTCTTTTTTTGTTAATTTTCGAAATTTAATTATAACTGGTTTTTGAACGTTTTTGCGCTAATAACCATGCGGGAAAAAAGATTAAAAAAATTGATAGGTTTCATGTCGTTTTACATCTTCAAAAGATAAAGACAACTCAATTGCATTTTTTTATTTTTTAAACATTTAACAAGTAAAAATTACTCGAACTAGTTTGCTGTCGATTGCTCCTCTTCCAGCAGAAATTTTAGTTCTAATAAAATTTTTTATTTGCTTATATTACTCGGGTTCCTAACTTATACTTGACTTCTAAAAAAGTATAAAAACTAAAATTTCATTCTTTTCATACCAAACATTTAGTGAAAAAATGCCAAAATTAAGGTAGAATAAAAAAAGATAGACAACTTTGATCTCCGAATTTATGTAAGGGGGTCATTCAGGCTTGATTTTCAGAAAAATTTATTTAGAACATAAGTCCCATTCTCTGGAATTTTTTCGAGTAAAAGAATAAAAAAGTAGTTATATTTCTTGAATAAAAAATAATTCGAATTATTCTTAATTTCGATTAAATATGTTATACTGTAAATTTTTAATGCGTAATGAGGATTTCCTCCATTTACGCGTAAAAAATGTAAAATTGGCCAATAGAAAACATAGAAAATCTAACGCACTTAGCTTGTTTTCACTGTTTTTTACACATGTATGCGTAAAACATTAAGTATTAAACATTATTTACAGTGTAGTTCTAATAAAAAAAGCGTTATTTCTTAAAAATGACAACTTCGTTTGTCGCAACATCGGAGCTTGAATAAAAAAATTTATCAGAAAAAAGAACTGTTTCTTTATTTTTATTTTCTGACTAGAATAAAAAATAAAAAAAATTGCTTAAATTTTACTTAGTAATGAGGCAATTTCTTTGAAAAATTGAATTTTATCTTAATCAGAAAAATTCTACTTCTTCTATCTTAAATAACATGTAAAATAAACCTATAAAGTTCAAAAATTTGCCGATAAATTCCTCAAAAAAAAAATGAATTAAAACAGTGGCAAAATTTGACTACAACAAAATAAATTACTTTTTTTTTTTCAAATATTAATAGTAGGAGTAAAATTAAAAATTTATCTAGAAAATAAACATTAGAGTTGTGCGTGCAGATATTTTTAAAGATTTAAAAGTAAGATCTATTAACTTGTTAAAAGCTTGATGTCAAAACGTATTTATGTTTTTTATTTTTAAGACTTAAATCGTCAATCAACACAAAAATCCAATAAAAAACACACAAACAAAATACTTAATCCGTAAAATAAATTTTGAAAAATTTTACCAGATTTAACGACAAAAAAAAACAATTTCAAAAAAAAAATTCAATTTTAATTCAAAAAATTTTTTTTTCTTAAAACAAAAGAACTAATAAAGTAGTTATATAATTATATATTATTAAAATTGAATTTTCTTTTTAAAACAAATATTTAAATTTGACAACTTGAAATTGAATCGAATTCGATTTCGGGAATACTTCTGCTAATATTTGATGGAAATAAAATTACACAAATAAGTTTCAATCTTTTCTAAATAGGAAAAATTTGACGATATATCACGTATCTTTCTTTTGAAAAAAAATCAAAAATTTTTTTTTGATTTCTTTATTAAATTTAATTATGATTTTACTCCAACTATAACAAAAAAAAATAAAAATAATAATAATAAAGATATAAATTTCAAATTCCGATTTGGAGCTGACATGAAAAATAACAACATAAATTTTTCCTCTCTTATTAAGTGCCTTAGGTATTAAAAATTCTCTTTGCGTAGGGACACATGTTTAATGATACTCTTTTAGAATCGAACTCACTCTATTTTATTTGATTTTATCCTCTTCTCTTTTTTTCAATCAGTTAGGATAAAATAAGTCACCATAGTTACAAATTATTAAAACAATAATAAAAAACAAAATAAAAAGACATCAATGAGGTAGAAATCGAAATTGATAGCTTGAATAAATTGCTTATCTATGTATACTGCCAAAATAAAAAAACACGTTTTCTCTTTAAAAAAGAAATAAATTTTCATGTGCATTATTTCAAAGGATCCTTGTTGATTTTATTTTAATAAAAATTAAATACTATGGTTACCAAAAAGTGGTCAGTTTATCTATTTTTTTTTATATTAAATAAAAAAGAGCTTAATTTTTAACAAAATATCTAAGATTATTAAAAAATTTTAATCTTTTAGTTAAATATTTAGAAATTAAAAACTTGATTTTTTAACTAACTGATTTTTTTTCTTAATTCTTTTATTCAAATTTTTAAATCGCTAAAACAATAATTTAATTAGAGAACTCAAACTTTTTATTGTTATTCTATAAAAATGACTTAAACCCACTATTTGAAAATCAATTTTTTATTTTTTAAATATTAATAACTTATTTTCGCCTTCATTTAAAATAATTTTGCGGATTAATTTTGGAGAAAAAAAAAACAATCGTTGTTTTGATTCCTTTATCTATAAGTAGCAAGCTTAGTAGTACAACGAAATAGACTGTTTAAAGTGTAAAGTGTTTGTAAACCTTGGAATTTATGATTTTTTGAATTTTGACTCTTAAAACACCTTTTTTTTCTTATTGAAAAAATGCTGTCTTTAATTTGAAAATTAAAAAAAATTAAAGCTTGATAAAAAAAATTAAAAATTCTTTTAAAATTTTTTTAAAGTAATTTTAAAAAGAGTCTTTATTGGTGACACCAAATTTGCAAGGAACACTTTTTCTTGAAAAATTTCTGAAAGTTAATTGAAATGGTAACTAATAAAAATTTCGATTTCTTCTTTATTAAAATCCCCATTTGAAATTTCCCCATTGTCGGAGGAGTATTAAATTATTTTTTATTAAAAGAAGACCCAACGTGAATTAGAATTCGTTATGAAGCAAAGGATATGGAAACTATGTCTAAGCATGTCGGTTAGAGTCTTAATGAGTTCTCAGATTTTTTTAAAGTAAACAAATATCCGAATAGTAAAGCATTTTCTGAATAAGGAAAACTAAAAATTACAAATGGGAGAAAAAATAGTGGGGAAAATTACGATCGGGAATTTTAAAGTGGGGATTTTTATAATCAATCGATGCTCACAATTAACAAAAAAAACTGTTACGCATTTTCCCATTTTTTGCACAGTTAGACATCAAATTTTGAATTATGATGCAAAAAATTATTGCCAAAAAATAACAATTTAAAAGGCTTGGGGGGATTTTTGTTGAATGAAAAAAATTGAAAAAATAAAACTGCTATTTATTATTTTTATAATTTCAATATTTTGAATTTTGGTTCTGTTAGTATGTCTAGTTAAAAGAAGTTCTCTTTATTCTGAATCCTTTCGACGAGCTGAGGAATAAATTGGAGATTTTTTTGAGAATTCGGGTGAAAGGAGGCTGTTTACACGTTATGCAAAATTTGTCAGGAGTGAGAACTTGAACCCGGACCCTGAAATTAATTAATGATATTTTTATTTTAAATTAATGGTATTTTTAATCATTTATAAATTAAACACCTGTTTAAGCCTGAGCTTCAACAATTTTTTTAAAATAATCCCGTGTCTATTAATGAAAAAACAACTGAAGACATACAGGATATTATAAAAAGTTTTAAGAGTTGAGAAGTTCCTGGTCATGACAAAATAACAAAAAAAAATAGTTGATCTCCTATCTTGCTTTCATCAATTTATCGCTATTATTATAAATGCTTCATTCGCTCACACTCATATCCCATGAAAGACCACTCTGACATACAAAATTTTAGACCATTTATTTTTTTAACATTTTTTCAAAAATTACGGAAAAGGCGATCCAAATGAGACTTTATGACTGAATACGAGATGGTGTATCCTGTTTAATTTATTCTTTAACGATGTAGTCGAAATACTGCATTCTTATCCAAAAGAATTCAATTAAAAGCTCTAAAATATTGTTTTATACCAGTTCAACAAAAGTTTAGTCTTTTTGAACTGTTTGCAATCCTTTTCATTGTATTTTATCCTCCGTTTGAGGTCTGCTAGACTTCTGCTTTAATTTTTTATTTTTTTCTTTCCTTTCAGATATTCCTCCTTCTCCCTCTTTTTCCAATTAAGGCCGTCGACGTCGGTTTAACAAAAAGGAAAAAAAAATTTTTAAGAAATTTTCTAATTTTCAGATGTCTAGCAGACCTCAAACGGAGGTTAAAATAAAAGGTAAAGGATTCCAAACGGTTCAAAAAGAACAAAAAGTGTGTGTGTGGGGGTGGGGGGGCATCTGATAGGTCAAGTTTGTTTAAAAATATTTTTTCTTTGTTTATCTCAAAAGTTCTGTTAAGTAGTTGTAGAGCAATTTTTGTGGGTCAAAAAAATTTTCAGGAAATTCAGAGATTTGTGAAATGTCAATTCAGAGATTGGTGCAGCAAATTTTAAGTACTTTTAGAGCGATTTTTATTGTTCAAAAAAAGGATTCTTGAAAAAAGCGCACCCCCCCAATTTACGATAAATAGCGCACCCGGGCGCGGTTTCCGTAATTTTCAATATTTTCAAGATTTTAAGGGCCCCCAATTTTTTTCACGGAATCTTACTCAGTTTTTAATGCTCTATTTGAATATGGAGTTATTTTTTCATGTTCTTTAGCAAAAAATGATGTAAAAATTCAATCTAAATTTGACTAATAAAGAGAATAAAATGGATTTTTTTCGTTTAAGACTAGAATAAACTGAAAAAAATTGGGGGTGCGTTTGACAAAAAAGAGGGTGCGGTGTTCTAATAAATATAAAATAATCAAAAAAATTACTTTTAAAATTAGCTAAGTATACTTTTAGGGTACCATTTTGAAGCTTTTTTTACGCTCTTTCATATGCTATCTTAAAATCTTGAAAATCTTGAAAAATACGGAAATCGCACCCGGGTGCGCTATTTATCGTAAATTGGGGGGTGCGCTTTTTTCAAGAATCCCAAAAATATTGGAAAAAGAAAATTGACAAAAAACTTTAGCATGACACTATAAACACTTATGAATTAGAAAATTATCGATTCTTAGTGAATTATTACTTCAAAAAAAGCCAATGATTTGATTTTTAAAAAAATTTAATCAGTTTAAAAAAATATTTTTCGATTAAAATTTTAGATAGATATTTGATCTTTTACTTATCTCGCCTTTTTAGGGGTTTTTATTAGAAAAAAATGAAGTGATTTTATCCAGGAAAAATTAATTTAACCAAATTTACATCTTCATGAAAAAATTTCAAAAACTTTATTTTCTGAATTTTCGTCTTGCAAGATTCATGTATTTTAATTTGACGCATGTCTAACGTTTTTTCACCAGATTTAGGACAGATAAATCGCCTTTTTAGTGGTTTCGCCAAATGATAACTATAAAAATCAGCTGATACCCTTTAGAAACTACTCAGTCGATTTCAAATCACTGTATTAATAATGATAACTTATGTTTCATTTATGTTACAGTTCTCGTTAAATGAATTTTAACTGTAATACTCGGTAACCAATCAGAATGTATATTTTGAAAATAAACAAACCGCTTTTTAATGTTTAAAAAAAAATATTTTTCAAAAATCAAAAAAGAGGATGGTTAATTTTTTATTATCTCACAATAAATTATTTTTTTAAATTCGGTTTTTCAAAAGATCACTCTACTATTGCAAAAAATGTAATTTAAATGTCTGTGTTCCTATCTCAGTTTGTTGACTTTTTTTTTGAATTGACTGGGTAGAGGTTTTAATAGTTTCAAATAAATTGATCTAAGACTTTTTGCCAAATGTAAGCAAAATTTCTGCTTGAATACTCTAAATCAACAAATCATTCAATTTTTACTTAATTTTATGACCCATAAGATAAAATTCTCAAGATAAAATTTTAATTCGAAATCGTTTAAAGTAGCCTGAGATATCAATAGATAAAGGATATTAAAGTTTTTTATCGAGTCAAAATGTCTCAGATAAAAATATTTTGTAGTTTTTTTATTAACCGTTTCAAGAGAGAAAATTGTAGAAAATTATCTTTTTTATGGTTATCTTAGAAGCGTTTTAAATTTGAAAATTTTTTGTTACAAAAAAAAATTATTTTTGGTAATTTTATTTTATAAAGCTAACTTATTTTTTTTGCATTTATAAAATTGAAGACTAAAAGTATTTCCAATTTATTTTTTATTAGAAAGTGATAACCTAAAGTAATTAAGAAATATTGCCCAAAATGTAAGACTCTAAAAGTCATCATTTGATTTTGATAAAAGAAAAAGCTTCAGTCTAATTTATGATAAAAACTTAAATTTTTTGCTTAATATTGAATTGATTATGATGAATTTTAATCTTTTTTTTTGTTTTATTTTTTGATAATTTAAATTTTTTTCTTCTATTTTAGAACAATAATGTGATTTACATTTAAAAATATCGCCATAAAGTTTGATAACAAAAAAACAGTTCAGACTTTTTAAAAGTTTTTATTGCTTCGAAAATTATATTATTGATTTGTTGATGAATTTTAATGTAAATGATCAAAAAAATATTTAAATAGTTTTATTTTTAGTCAATTTAATTTAATTCATTTTTTTTGTATTTAATTTTCAGTGTGTCAATACAAAAATAGATTTGGCAATTAAACTTTTATATTACGCCTTATGTTAAGATTCAATGGTTACTCAATGTTATACACAGCTCAAATTAGCACAGCTTGAACATGTGTTCAAACAATTTCGAACACATTTTCAAGTATTTTTCAGCATGTGCTTTAAAATATACCGTGCTTTTCATAATTAATAGACACTACTATTTTTAAGCAATAATAAGTGGAATCAAGCGAAAATTTGTAGGAAAATTATTTTGTGAAGCTCCAAAAAATATTTTTTTTACTTTTATTAGACTATTTTTAATATTTTCATGTGTTGAAAACCGGATCAGGTTTCATATCTGCAGTACAGCAAGGCATTTTAAATAAACCTTAAAATTTATTTTGATTGTTTCATAACTGGACTTTAAAGACATTAAATCACTTTTCAGAAGATACTTGAGGTTTTTGGCTGAAATTTTGCTCTAAACTTGCATAGCCAGTCACAAGTTTTTACATATTATATTTTTTAACTATGTTTAAAATAAATAGTTAAAACGTCGATTTTACACTGATGTGCACACTGTATTATTTCAATTGAATCTTTTCTTTTAAAATGAACTTCGCTTTAGGAGTTCAAATTTTGGTAAGAGTTGTGCTTTAGGATAAAAAAAAGAGTTTTCCGAAAAAAAATCTTTATTTCTAAATATTCTACAATAGGGACTATTAAAATAAAATTAAAATTTTTTTCAGATAAATAAAATTCGATAAAGTTATTTTATTTTGTTTTTATTTTTTTTTCAGAAAATTTAATCAAATACTTAAGCATAAATTAAAATATAAATTAGCTTACCAATTTTTAAACTTTATAGTAAAAAATAAATTTTAATAAAATATTTCTTTGAATCGTAAACAAAATCTGGTTTTGAATATTAACTGGATTTGTTTTTTCTATTGACCGGAACGTTCTTTTTTTTTAAAAGAAAAAAAAAATATATATTAAAGTTAGATTCATCAAAAATGGGTGTAGATCTAGAGATTCCTTTAAATTATCTTAAAAACAACAACTTGTTTTCAATTTGATTACGAAATAACGCGTTAAAATTTAATATTTATGAAAATTAAATTTTCTTTTTTTGAATGTTATGTTTCCCAAAAATCTGTAACCAGAAATAAGTTTAAAACAGTTTTTAAGTAAAGCTTTTAATCTACTTCATTTAACTTTTATTTAAAAAAAAATAAACTAAAATTAAATTATTGTTTAATTGCGTATATATTTTTTCTAATTTTTTTCCAACTAAAAAATTTTCGAAAATACTTAAATAAAAAGAGCAACACCTCTTTTTTTTTAATCGCAGTAGAAACCAAGTAATTTATGGAATTTTCTTTTAAGCAGTTGTATGATTCTGATTTAAAAAAAAAAAGATTTTAAATTATGAATTCATAAGTGTCTTTGTTATTGGATGCGACGTCTTTTTCTCTTTGCACAAAATAAGAGAGGAGGGTTAAGTAATTTTGTTGTTGTTGTTGCTGTGCGCCTATTTTGCTTGATAACTAAAAATGCTTAATCTTTAATTTAAGGTAATCTTTTAAGTTTTTTTTATTTTTATCATGTCAAGACAATCTTATACTTTTAAAATATTTTGATTATCTTATTAGGAATTATAATAAATTATACCAAAAACCCCAATACTCTAAAAAAGAGCGAATATAAGCAACAAAAACTTATAAAAATCGCATAAAATTTTCTAATTATAATTTTTTTTCTTTATTTGATGAAATAAGTTTTTTTTTTTTTTTAAATTTTAAAATTTTTTCTTTTAATTTAAGATGAGCATTCTTTGTTGAAATAAGAAAAAAAATTGATAAAAAATAAAACTAAAAATGAATCGGGTTAATAGAAAATTTAAGCTAGACTCGAATCGATCTAGTTTTGACCGTAATACAACTGATAATGGTAGTAGAATACATTCAGGTCATTATATGACGAGTTGCTTAAACGATCAAAATGAAGACACTGTTGAAATGCCGATAGCTAGTCCTGATGCAACGAATAATGATGTTACTCTTAATACAAATCTTAATATTGATACAGAGACCGATTCAACCGCCAATCAAGTCCTTATAAATTCAAATAAAACTCAAGTTTTATCAAACATATCTGTCAAAAATTCAAATATAAATAATTATATAGCTAAAAAAAATATACTTAATGGTCAGTTGACTAAAATACAAGAGATGATTATTTCGAATGGGAGCATTAGCGGTGGTCTTACTTTGGACAAAACTAATAAGAGCTTGAAAAACTTAATGTTTTATATTCGATCAGCTTATAGCAATAATTTAACTTCGCCAAAATGGAAAAGCTTTAAAGGACTTAAACTACAAGTAACTGAAAAAATTCGATTAAATAATGTCATTTGGCGAAGTTGGTTTGAACAATGTATTTTCAATATTTTTTTAATTTAAATATCATTTTAAACCGTAGGATAGAATTGATTTATTGGAATTTATAAAATCTTTTTTTTTTTAGGTAAATTATAAAACTATTTAAAAAAAAAAATTTTCTGCTAGGATTTTATTGAAATAGCATTTAAAATATTTCTATTCGAAAAAGATCTTTGATTTTATGCTTCGTGTTTAGTCATTGCTATTTTTATGCCAATAAATTGAAACTAAAGGTATTGAACATAAAAGTTAAAGTGGAAGAAGACTTTGCGAGGTGTTCATCATACATCCTCCTAGAAATAAAAATGAAGAAAATTAAAAACCACTGCTCTGATCATTCACAGGGTGATTTTATCAGCATTTATGACTTTAAAAATCCTAGTCGCTTTTCCTAGGCTTTGATGAAAAATCATGAAATCACCTGGTGAATGTCTAGAGTGGTTTATTGATAATTTTTCTATCATTTGAATTATCTTTAAAAGTACAGTACAAAATAAAAACCAACTTCAACGGATTTTGTTCCTTTTCTCTTCCTTTCTTTTTATATGGTGAAGAATCATTTTTGATAAAAAAGGTTTCCTAGATAAGCTAGGAGAAGATTGGATTCAGTATAGATAGCTTTCAAGGAAAATAGGTAGAAAAAATCCGCAGTGTTTTGTGTTTTAAGTGTGAATAAGGTAAGGCTTTGCAGTTAAAAATTTAAAAATTTTTGAATAATCAGCAACTTCATATTTTTCTTATAAAAACAAGATAATTCAGAACTAACAGAAATTGACGACAACTTAAGTACAGTGCCTAGACTATTTAGTCGAAAAAATTGTCAAAAAATATCTCGGATTTAACTAAGACTTTTTTTTATGAAAAAAAAGTCTACCACTGCCTAATTACACGTAGAACAGCAACAAAAAAAAACGCCAGATCATATTTTTTATAATTCATGAAAGAAAAAAATTTCCAATCAAAATTTTTAATATTTGATTTTTATAATACCAGTCTGAGCTCAATTTTATTATTTTTTAGAAGGTCACTTAAAGGGTAAGGTCACATGAAAGGTTTAATTTTAAAGATTTGGTAAATTTCTTAAGAAAATGATCCTGCCAAACTTATGATTGGATGATTATAGGCTATACGAATCCTGGGAGAATTTTTTTAGCTTTTTGAACTTCCGTTAATGATATTTTTAAAAGCCTTAGTTGAATAGCTTTTAATCAGAAATGTCAAGAGCAAGATCTGAGCAAATAGAATAATTAAACTGGTTTAAGGAACCGACCTAAATATTTCTAGGAAAATTTTTCTATAAATATAACTGATACACCTTTAAAAATAAAAATCTCGAATTATAAAATATGCCTTCAATTTAAATAAAAAAGTTGTCTTAATAATAAAACCTTGAACATTCCACAAGTATATCATTTTTTTTAATCTACGGTTTAAAAATAAATTTACGAAAAAAAAATAATAATTAAATTTAAAATAAAAAGATGGTAAAAAAGACACAACAAACGTAAAACTGCGCTTAATTTGCCAGTTCGCAAATGGCTTAGAAGAAAAGCCAGCTTCTCAGAAGATGTCCAAAAGAGAAGGTAAATTTTGGAAGGCTAGACTGGAATCAATTACAAATGAATATAAAAAATGGCGAGAAATTTCGCGCAAACAAATAAAAGCGACATGTGAGGTTGGTGAAATTCTTAAGCCTAAACAAATCTATCGTGGACCGACGCATATTCAACCAATTACTCAATCGAGTACACCCAACGCTCAACAATTAAGTTCAAGTCTTAGCGAAACGACTTACATTGAAAATCACTTAAATTTTCAACCAAATTTTAATAACCAAAATCAAAATTATATGTACTCGTCAAATAATTTTAATGTTAATGAGTACCAAACGGATTTTAATGTTCAATCTAATTTACAAACCGAGTCGAACTTTTCTTCATATGGACCCAATACACCACAAAATATAAATAATTTTAATAATTTTAATATACCATCGAATTATCCAAGCAATAATTATCATATGAACAATGTTACGACAACTTCATCCTATTCAACTCATCCGCCAATAGCTAGTAAACAAATGCCTTATAATAATCGTTGTCGTTCGCCTTCACCTGGTTTATTCGATTTTGATTTTAATAATTTTAGCTCGGACACATTGTTTAGCACTCATTTAATTGAAGATCATAAAGACCCAATTTTTGGAACCAATCCGGACTTATTACAGCCTGATTTGATGCATTTGTTTCCGAATTTTGATTTCTTCGATCTACCTGGTAATAATAATGATTTGTTTAGATTGAACTCCGATGTTAATTCCGAGCAAAATTCGCCACAAGCAGCCAATTCTACAACTCAAACAAACGATAATTCGAATAATAATTTTAGAAATAATAATCAAATTGCTAATTTTAATTCACAACCAAATGAGAATATTAAAGTTGTGGAGGTCGAAGAAGTTAATGAAGCGTCTGCTATAGCAATTCCAATAGGATTTTCGGATTTGTCTAATTTTAATACTTTAGCCACTGTTGCTGCAGCTCAGTCGATCAATGTATCGCCTCAGCATCAACAACAAAATACTTCGCCACAAAATAATCGACCAATTAGACAACGACATATGTCTGACATGGGTGATTTTAATCACTTGAAGGTAACAATTATTTTTATTAAAACCCAAAAAATGTATTAACGACTCGTTTCCTCTTATGTTAAGAGGTCTACTTCCCAATCTTAACTTCAAAAATTTCTCTTCAATTTATTTTTAATTGGTATCTTTTAGGTTAAACTATTAATTTTTTTCTATTACTACTAAAACTTAAAAAAATATTTCTCATAAATAATTAAATTTCAATGACGCTGATTAATTTGTAGCTAATCTGATAGTACATTTACTTTACTTTGCTAATAAATAGTAAAATGTACTTTACTAAATGGAAATATTGTTTCCACATACTCAATTTACTTCAAATCTCAATTCACTCGAAAATTACAAAGCTGAATAAAAAACTTAACTTTCAAGGCTTGAATTTAAATTAAGAAAAATAGGATTCTTTTCTCTATTAGTTACTATAGGAAATTAAATGTAAAAAAAAAGTAACAGAAATTTACCATTTAGCTATTTTGGCGTCTTAAAATTGTTTTTATTCTTAAACCTAAGAAAGCAAGGAGAGTTTAAAAAATTACTGAAAACAATTCCTGACATAATTTAAAAAAAAAGGATCCTTGAAAAAAGCACACCCCCATTTCATGATAAAAAACGCCCCCGGGTGTGGTTTCCGTTTTTTTCAATATTTTCAAGCTTTTAAGGTAGCATATGAAAAAGCGCGAAAAAACTTTAAATGATAACCTAAAGGTATCTTGGCTTCTACTTGGCTTATTTTGAAAGTAATCATTTTATGATAATTTTATATTTATTTGAACAGGGCACCCCCTATATTTTTCAACGCACCCCGACTTTTTACACATCATCTCAATCAATTTCCTATGCTCTATCTGAATAAAGACTTTTTTTCAAGTCCTTTAGCGAAAAGTGATTACTTTCAAAATCATTTTGAAGCTTTTTTGACGCTTTTTCATATGCTATCTTAAAAGTTTGAAAATATTAAAAAATATGGAAACAGCGACCGGGTGCGTTGCTTATCATAAAATGCAGGGGGGGTGCTTTTTTCAAGGATCCAAAAAAATAAGTAAAATAAGTGTGTTAAAATATATAGTGGACTAAAGCATTTTTGAGTGTATGGAAACAATGGTTATTTTACCAAATTTTATTTTTGCATGTAGAAAAGAAAATAAACAAATTACTTTTTTTAAGAAAATTAGAAAAATAACTGCAAAAAATTATTTTTTCAAATAATTTCTCGATCCAAAAGCTAATTTAATAATAGTAATTTTAGTTCGGGAAAAAAACTTGTCCTACTAAAATAAAATTTTATTTTTTATTCAAATTTACTTAAAAAAAATTAAATTTTTTATTTAAGTCTTAAAATGAATTATTACTTTACTTTATCTACTTAAAATTTGGTAAAATAGATTGTTTATTTTATATGGAAAATCTGACACGATTATACGAAGACAGATAATGTTACTTTACAAATTAAACCCCACCCATCTAAAGAATTACCTTTATATCAAACAGAAATTAGTGAGTTTACCTACTTTATATTTTTTTGTTAGGAAGTTACTAAAAATCTCAAGTTTATATGGTAAAAAAAAATTCTATTTTTAATATTTAAATTTGATTAATGATTTACTAGTGGTGCTCCTTAATAAAATATTTGAAGCATATTTAAAAATACATTAGTCCTTAAAATCAGAAAAGGACCTAAGAGAAAAAAGACTGTCGAAATATGGAGAATGATTTGTCTCTTATAAAATCTAAACTTTTTAAAATTTCTTAATATTTCTTAAAAGATAAATATTTGCTAATTCGAAGAATATTTTAATATTAATGTTCTTTTTTTTCCAAAGTATTATTCTTGTAGTTCTTTTACTTAAAAATCAAATTTCATATAAATCTCAAAGCGAATTACGTAATTTTGGATTTTTTTTAAATGTAAAAATGTTTTAATAGTCAGAATTAAAATTTCAATTTTACTTTATTTTTAAGAATTCTACCGAGCCAATAATATTAGACGATGTTAACAATCATCTAAAAATGCCAGTTTCACTATCGCAAATTAACACAAGCCTTAACATAAATCCGATCCAAAATCAATATTCATTAAATACTAACAATACGATTTCGTCAACATCGGCTATACGTCGTTCATCCGGCTCACAAATTCAAACAACAACAAATAATTCATCATCAAACACTATTCGTAATTTACTAGCTTTAAACACGCCAGCTGTTCCATTAGCTCCAATATCACCACCCAAACAACCAAATTCAAATAACATGAGAATATCGGGTATTTTAGGAGCTTCTGGATCAGCTCTTCCTTCAATGAGAAAACAAAATGCACCACAAAAGGTAATCTATCCACAAGAAACAATTCCAAATTTAGCACCTCAACAAAATATGGTCAAAAATGATAATTTAACAATAAGTAATTTGCTTACTTCTAATATCAATATTCCACTTCAGTCTCAGCAGGCAGAAATTCAAATATCCGTTTCACAATCGGAGCAATTCATCGATCCAACCAAACCACCGCCTAATAAACGGGGTAGAAAATCTACAATTGTAAATGGAGACGTAATTAATCAGAGATCGAATTCTAAGACAAATTCGAATAAACAAAACAGTCAAAAATTAAAAAAAGACGATGCTCTACCATCGCCTCAAATAAATAATAACGTGGTGTTACCAGAACCTGTAGATAATTTAAATACACCAACAAGTTCACCTAATTTTCCAAATTATAATAATTCATTTCAAATACAAAATTCAGATTCAAATTTTAGCGATCATTCTTCTAAATTTCGTAATTATACAACAACTAAAAGTGAGAGTAATTTTCAAGCAATGAATGGTCGTATAAATCGATCAGATAGCTTAAATAGTTTAAACACTGATGCCAGTTTATCGACAGCCGAGCAAAAACGACGTTGTAACATACAACAAGGTTTTGATCGATTGCAAATATTAGTACCGGCTTTGAAAGAAGGAAAAAATTTGAAATGTAGCAAGGCTGTAATGCTACAGAAAACATCTGAATACATAAAAGAACTACAGACGGCAAGGGATAAACGAATGGCCGATTTAGATGTTTATAAAAAAGAAATAGAAGAATTAAGTGTAAAAATAACAGAATGTCAAAATCAATTACCGGCCAATGGTGTTGCTGTTGTTGGCAATTTAAATAAGACTGAAATTTTCGAGCAAAAATTTAATTCATATATAAAAGAAAAAACAATGGCTAATTGGAAATTTTATTTGTTTTCGCTTATTTTGAAGCCTCTATTCGATAATTTTATAACTAGTGTTAATACATCTTCCAAAGAAGACATGGAAAGAACTTTTTATGAATGGCAACAAAACTATTGTAGCTTGGCTCAATTAAGGCCAATTGCGTCCAATGCACTAAGACATTTATCACGGACTACGTCAATATTGTCCGATTATACTAAACTACCACAAGAGTGTATATCAGCAGCTTTAAATAGGATTTAAAATTTCAAGGCAAAAAAAAATAAAATTTTTTAAAATTTAAATCCAGTCATTTTTTTTATTTAAACATAAAAATCCTTAAGCAATTAAGTGTAAAAATTTATCAAGTTAAGTTGAGTTAATTATTTTTTTGTTGTTATTGGGAGACTTTTACTTTTTAGTTAAGATTTTTTAAAAAAATTTTTTTTCTTTTTTTTTCATTTTGTTCTTTAAAAATTAAGCAATTGGAAATAAAAAACTAATAAATTCATTCATCGAATAAAGCTTTCTTAAAACTGTTTTAATTAATAGAATTTTTCTTTTTTTGTTTTGAAGCTGCACAAAAAAGTTTTGTATGTCACTTTTATAATTACGTTAATAAGGCTTTTGCAATGGCCCATGACCTTTAGTTTTGTTCGAAATGGCAACTTTTTTTTTCTATTAAACTTTTTTTACTAAAATTGCGTTTTGAAAAATTGCAATTTTACATTGTAAAGTATTGCAAAAAAAAGTAACATCGCATTTTGAAAATTAAAAAAAAATCTAATTGAAAAAAAAA
>NTPY01000614.1:467959-479449 GCA_002922825.1 Brachionus calyciflorus
AAAATGCCTAATTTTTATTAAGTTAAATCTTATGAAAAATATACATTTTGACAAAAAAATACTTTAATGTAAAAAATGTTTTTTTTTTCCCTTTTTTTCATTCATATATGTTTAAAAAATGATATAAAACGAAGTTTTTATACATTAAAAATTTACAGTGTGTGAGACTGATTCGAGTTTTAATTCTTCAAATAAAGGTTAAGTAAGTGAGTACTTACTAATACATGATCCTCAGTTCTTTTGGTTTTGTTCGATTTATGTATAAAATGTCGAACGAATAACTCAAGATAGACTCCCAATATTGTTTAAATAAGTAAGCGTCTGTAGATGGTAATACACCTAAAAGGGTATAAAAAAACATACTTTTTTCGACGTTTCTCAGTTTTTCATCAATAAAGTTATTTATAAAATCTTGATTACCGATAGGAAGACCAAGATAAATAATACCATTCCCTTCTGGTATTAATTTATTACCAAGTTTAACTTTTCAAATAGCTCATTCTCTGTTTATAAAAGGAGAAATAAGGATTTTTCCGCATTAAACTCAATCTTCCATATGATTGAATATTCATGAATTTTGTTTAAAAGATACTGAAGATGACTTGATAAGGGATGACTTCATTTTCATTAAAGGTTTCATCATAAATTTTTTCTTGGAAATTTAAATAATTATTTCTGACTGAGTTTTTAATAGAATTCTGGACGTTTGTATCGACAGTAGAATGGGAGAAAAGTTTGGAATAGTAATCAACAAAATTCTCAAAAGATAAGTCTTTATTTTCTAATTCTTTATACTTCGAATACTTTTTTTTATTTTTTGACAATTTAGGCCAGCATTGATCTTTATTCAAATCAAAGCATTTTTCTAAATACCTGTTTTTTTTGCTCCGTAAAGGTATTTTGTCTGGCTACTTTTTTAATTTTTTTAGTTATATTTTTTGGCTTCTTTTTTAAGGATCTAGAGTCCGGCTCTAAAATAATTTCTAAATTAATTTCATTTTTTCCATGTTCTAAATTTTTAATTTCTTGATTAATTTCATTTTAATTATTCCTAATGTTAAAATTTTTTTACGACGACAATTTACAGATCTTGCTGCTTTTATCATTAATTTTGGAAGAAACGAATTTTCTGTTTTCAAATCTTGATGATCTTTTTGCAGAAAATTTGTTTTATTTTTTTAAACTTACTTTTAAAATTCGCTAGACGTTCGATTGTTTGATTGTAAAAAGGTAGCCAAAAACCTATGAACCAGAGTGTTCCCATAATTATCATTAATTTTTAATATTGAAAATTCTGGATGAGTAAAATCAAAAGATTATACATGAATGTTTTATTTATTAACTAGCATTTACCACCAAATGGTCAGCCATTTTTATTTTTATCAAAATTAATATCCATGTCAGACTGAAAAAAACAATTGTTTGAACTTATATATTAATTTAACGGCGAAATTAACATTGAAATCCGGCACCCTCCTTTGATTTAAAATTACGACAATTGGAAGACGACAATTTCATTGTGCTCCTATTGGGGAATTTAAGGCATTTTGTGCCTCATCTGTTTTCATTAATGCTATTTTAGCCAAATTTCCGCCTGAGCAAAATTTCCGCTTGAAATTTATTTGAATTCTCAATCAATTATTAAGGTAATTTAAATTTAGGAAATTCTGGTCTTAGAGGTGTACTTAGACCTTCAGATACATTTAAATTTCCTAAATTTTCTTGCACGGAATTATACATTCAGTGATAGGAACTTTAGGGCAATGCAATCCTCCTCTTCCTAAATTTTCATTTTTTTCATTTGCAAAAAAATATCGCTTAACCTTGACACATATTGTCGAATTTTTTGGATCCAATATTTTATCATTATACTTGGACATGAAAGGATCTATAAGTCCTTTCTTTGGTGTCTAAAATCTCTATTTCTTCAACTTTTGCAAATTTATTTATAAATTTCTTAAGAATTCCTTTGTTGTTTCTTTGTCCGAAAACCCCACATTAAAATGCAAAATCTTACTCGCACTTTTTATTTCTGGATTGTCTCTTGAACCGAGTACATATCTATTCTTCTTAATTCTCTGCCTGATATCATAACGCTCTTTGTAGTTAGATTGTTGACAGACATTCGAATATGTAGGGTTAATTTGTTTTGGATGGTAATGATGGAACTTTAAAAACAACACATTTTGAGGATACTCATTTTGAGTTGGATCATCTTTTTTTCCAAAAAATCTTTTTGTCGAATCATTCTCAAGGAAAACACAGTCATTTCATTTTCATTATTATGAAAATTATAATTCTTGATCTTAAATTGATTTTTAATCAATTTTTTAAGTTCAGAGTTTACATTTTAAGGGCTTCTAAGTTATTCAAAATTATTTTATTTGTTTTTTCAACAAGTTAATTTCTTCAGTTAATTTTTCAAAAACTTTTCAATATCATTATTTCAATTGTTATCTCGGCTAATGTTCAAGACAGATTCATTGGTCGAGTGCGAAATTTCAATAACGTCACACCCTGATTGAAGTTTTTTCTCTTCTAATGAAGTAAGAAGGTACCATATATCCAATGCTATTTGCTGTGTTTTATAACCGTTGACTATTTTTAATTCATTCTCTAATTTTAGCTGTTGTTTTACGTGTTTAGCTAGCTTGATTCGAATTTTATTCAAATTCCGGTTAATATCTTTTATAGTGTTTTTATCCTCTTAATTACTCCATTTGTTAAATCAAACAAAGTCATTTGAGCAAAATCTTTCGCTGACTTTAAAACAGTTTCCGAAATCATGTCTTCTTTGAAAATCTTGAATTGATTAGCTAGAAAGGAAAGTTCGCTGAAACCAGACATTTTTCGCTAACGATTTAGGAACCAGAAACGTAAAAATATCTCTGTAATTATTAATTGAAAATTATATTTTCAATTTTAAAATTTTACTTTTATTTTATCTTAAAGTTTGAAAATAAAAAAAAAATACTGGAAGGTTTGCTAGTATTGCTATGCTGTTTTCGGCGATTCACGCGGATGAAATATCGATGTATTCATCCATAAGCGTTACCATTGTGTGGTTTGTGTTTGTTATTGTATAGAAGCTGCTTATTTTGTTTCAGGCTTGTTTAACTTGTCACTATAGAATAAAAGGAGGACAAATGTTAAAGAAATGAATACGAAGATTCTTGCTGTAATTTCCATTAAATTTTTTTTAAAACACGAGATTTTAAATATTTATTCTTTGTATAAGCAACAACACATTCTTTATATGTGTACTATTTTAGTCCTTAAAACAAGGACAATTTAACTAGTAACTAGTGAAAAAATTTTAATTTTTTTCTTTTTTTTTTTAAGATTAATCAATTTAAATTTTTTTATATTTTTTCATAATAATGTTATATGCGAGATTTTTTTATACCAATTATTTTTTTAATAATTTTAAAGTTTGTAGTAATTAATTTAGTTGTATTTAGCAAACATTATTGGAATTTTGTTACTAGAGTTTTTAAATCATACATTTTTTTTTTCTGTTCAATCATTACTAAATTTGTAACTTACTTTCTAGTTTTTCACTTTACATTTGATGAGATATGGTTTTTTTCTTTTCAGGTGTTTTTATGTAATTCCTTTAATCTATCTTCTATTTAATTAATTTCTAGATAAGCTGTTTAATAGGCATAATTTGTTTTAGAAAAAGAGAAATTCAAAATTTCCCAAATAATTTTTGGAATTTATAAATTAATTTTTTTAAGTAAATTTTAAATAATACACCGAAAATTTAAAAAAATAAAAACAAATTTTTAGCAACATTAGCACATTTAAATAGCATACCATGACACTTGAGTTATATTTTAATTCAGACTTTCAACATGAACAGCGATTAGCTGCGCATTGACCAGTACAATTGCATTTTTAAAATCCTTTGCCATGACCCACTGATAAAATTCGGACTGCCTCTGTAGCCGACAATTTTAAATATTCGCTATCTTTATTAGTTCGAATATCTTCACTTGTAAGATCAGTAACTAAATAGAATACAATTAAAAGCTACAAAAATATCCAAAACATCAGCCCTACTCCCTAGTCTAAACATCACATTTTTTATTTCTAAAAGTACACAAAGAATGTTTTGAGCATTAGCTAATCCTCTATCAACATCATCTGCCTTAAAAAGGACCAGGTCTCCTACCTAAAATGATTTAATCACCTTCCTATTTTTTGCAATATTTTTTTAAATTGTACCAGCATGCCCTTTTTTTACATTGTCTGGTAAATTTAATGCGTTTGCGCCTTGGATCTAAGTTTTGTTCATTTTCATTTTCATCAACATTCTCAACATTATAGTATTCAAGTTTTTTTCCTTTATTATTTAATAATTCATCCCGAATTTTAAATAAATCATATGATAGAACATCTATTTCATCATCTATGTCATTCACATTATCATCGTCTAATTGTTCATCAGCCTCATCATTTTTACGGTAAAAATTTTACCTGAACAGGTTAAAAAAATATTTTCAATTTTTAATTAATTAATTAATTTAGCCAATTAAAAGTATTACTTAAAATTGTCAATAATTGCTAAGCTGTTTTAATTTTTTTTTGCTCTTCAACAGGTAAATTTAAGACTTCTAAACCTGAGTACATCTAATGTCCAAAAACAGCATAGAAGTCATTTTTATTTATTATTTTTGATATTTATTATTTTTGATCATTTGAACAAATGTTAAAGCAAGTACCTAATTCACTGATTTATGACTTCTCATCCAACTACCAAGGATATTTTAAATATCACCATTAGCTCGCTCGACACTTCCTTGGGATTGAGGTCTTCTTCCTCTTCCATGAACAGTGCTAAAATCAGGCAAAAACAGTTTTAAAGAATGAATTATTTCATTCCGAAATTCTTTACCATTGTCATTCTGTACAGTCCTGCTAAGATACAGTGTTTTTACGAAAATTCATGTGAATTTACCTAAAATTACGTGAAAACCGGTAAAATTACGTAAATTTACCAAAGTAAAAGATAGTAAATTTACTTGAATTTACCGGATTTTACATAATTTTCCACGATTTTACGTAAGTTTTAGTGAAAAGGAAAATTTCCAAAAAAAGGGAATTTTTTTTATTGATCTTTATTGATTTTAAATAATAGCTCAAAACAAGATTTAATAGGAAATGTATTAGAAAAGGAAATCGAAGTTAATGAAGATAAATATATTCTCTTGTTTTTTTATAATTTTCAAAGTAAATCATTATCTTTCAGTATATAATATTGATAATAGAAGTTTCTTTATTTATGATTTGAGTCGGAGATCTTATAAAACGACTTTTTATTTGAATTAAAAATGATTACGAAAAAAAGAATGAATTTCATTATATAATATAACATATGTCAAGTTTCCAAAAAAAGGGAACATTTAAAGGTGATGAAAAAATTGTAACCACAATTTGAAATATGTTTAAAAAGCTAAAAATAGCGCTTTAAAAAAATTTTAACTTATTTTTCATCCGCTATAAATGTTTGCTTAACTTGCCTTATATTTTTTAAAATATTTGAGCCAAATTTTTTAGTGTTTCCAGATCCATAATCTAGTTTTAATCCTTGAAAAATTCTCTACAAAATGAGCTTTAAATTATTCCCTGCCACAATTAAAGGTAAAGTTTAATGGTTATCTTTGTTTTTTTCCTATTTGACATATTTTTTTGTTATAAATTTAATAATATTATACTCATTAGAAAGAGCAAAAAATTTTTGATGGAAAAAATCATCAAACTTTGGGTTTCGCTAATGAATTTCTCATTTTTTTTAGAAAGATGCTTGAATAAAAATAATTTTGCTATCAAGAATTTAGTGATGATCCCAGAATTTTTTCTAGGGATCCATAGGCTAGTTTTAATCCTTTAAAAATTCTCTACAAAATGATCTATAAATTATTCCCTGTCATAATTATAAATTTTGGGGCGAAAAACAGCCTATGCTTTAGTCTAGAAATTAAACTATAAAAGATTAATTTAAACCTTTTTTAAATGATTGATATATCTTACAGTCACGTCGCGTTTATCCGGACCTCATTTATCCGAACTTTTTAGGTTTCGAACACTTTTTGTATATTCCCTACTCCATTTGCAATATTAAATAATGTTAAATATATTTTTTTAATCGAACTAAAAAGTTCTAAAAAATTCGGATTATTTTGGTGTTCGAACAAAATTTTATTTCCCCAGCATCAACTAATTAATATCTGTTCTATGTAATTTTTTATTTTTTAATTCAAACCAAGATTTTTTCTTCATTTTCTTATTAAAACATGCAGCTATTAGATAAAATAAATAGCAAAAGGTCAAAAATAAATCAAAGCTCAATTAATTATTTCTGTATTTGTATTATTTTTCTTACTTTAAAATTAATTTTTGTAGTTTTTATTAGGAATAAAAAAAATTTAAGCAAATTATTATGAATATAATTAATTTTTAAATTCGAAATATTTAATCCGAATATAATTTTTCGACTACCCTAATGTTCGGATTAACCCGAAGTGACTGTATACACTTCTCTGGTGTCAAAAATTTTTCAAATCTCTTAAACTTATTATTCTTTCACTTAATTTATTAAACCTAATTTTAATTTGAGGCTTATTTATAATTCTTTAAATTTGCTAAAAAGTATACATCGTCAATAAATTGAAAAAAAAATTTATATATTTTTTACATAAATTGATACTAAAAAACTTTTGGCGGCATTGTGAATTTTTTAATAATTTACAATTACAAAATATTCAAACCCCCATAAAAGGTAGAAAAATGGTGTGTGCAAAGCAAAAAGTATGCAACTTTGTGAAACTTTAGAAGTTGCACCTTATAAGAAAGTCTGCAGACTATCTGCAATTTGTGCAAAATATGAAAATTCGATTTAATGAAATTCGTTTTTATAAAATTCGATTTTGTAGAATTTTCTTTTATAAATAATTCTTAAATAAAGTCAATTTTTTTCTTTATTTTTGCTTTATAACTATTTAGATAATTAAACAAACGACCAAAGTGAAAAAATTTTGATTTAAGTACAATATCAAAAAATCAGACAAATTCGATCTAAGAGACGAAAACGAGAAAAATCAACTGTTCAGGATAAGAGCAATATCACCAAAAAAAGAATTTAACCCTTGTCGCAACGAAATAAAACCAAGAGTAGAATGTTTAAATTGTGGAAAGAGTTATGAAGCAAAAATTGGAATTAAAACACACCAAAAAAAATGTCGAGGCACCATAAACTAACCAAAATCGTTTTTCCTTTTTATTTCTTTTTTTTTTAATAATATAAAATAATTCACTGATACAAGGCTTGGTAATTCTCGTATGTATCAAATAAGTGCTACTTTATATTTATAAAATAAACTATAAACTATTATATAAAATTCTTTTTTAAGAGAAAATTAAATTAACTAAAATCTAATTTTCACATTTTGCACAAATTGCAGATATTTTGCGATTTTCTTATAAGGTGCAACTTCCAAAGTTTCACAGCATTTTAAATATTTATCAAAATAGACTTTTTCATTAAAGTTTTTTAAAAATTTAAAATGAACAAAAAACATAAAGGGACGCCAAAGAACACTAAAAAGAGTAAAATATCGGTTGAAATAAGCTCTCAAAGTTAATCTGAAATTGAAACACCAAAAAAAAAGTCCAACAAAAAGTGTGCAAAACAAGATGAATTTACTGAAATGATAGCTGTTTCATTAAAAATTCCAAATCCAAAGCACCCATTTCATCATCTTCAGGATGTACCTTATTCTGTCGACATCGACGACATTCAAGACCATTCATCTAAGGAAGAAGTTAATTTTTTTATTTTTCCTCAATATATTAAACTGTAAATATTTTTTCTTTAAGATTGTAAAAGAATCAATCCTCTCCTCTTTTCCTATTGAATATGAAAACAAGATTCTTGTAGTTCAAGCTCAAGTCGAATCCAACAAGTCTTTTAAAATATCTAAAAAAAAAAGTATTTTTTTTGCCATTTTGAAAATTTTTGTATCGATTTGTAAAGATTTTTTTTTAACGGACTGGTAAACGATGACATTAAGAGTGGTAATAATGGAGTTCTAGAGAAGTCTATTTCTTCAATTAATGAAACGATTGTACAATTAAACAGAAATGTAACAAAGATTAATGAGGACAACGCTGCTGGTAGAAAATTCATAATCGGTATTGAAAATGATAATTCCTAAAATTCTTCAGGAATTAAAAGGAAAGCCGAAAATTTGAAAGATGCTATATCAGAAAGCGATGAGGAAGCAGCGGAAATTTTAAGTTATTTTTAAAAATGATTTATCATTTCACTTTACTTTGATTTTTTCAAAAACGATAACAACAAACCTTTCACAAATCGGTTTAGAAGTGAAACCAAAAATAGATATTAAAACGATTTGGGACAGACTTTAGGTCATTATGAAAAAAACTACCCAAAAGAAATGGAACAAATTAAAAGTAAGCTTAAATAGAAGCAAATTGAATTTTATCTTTAAAAAATATAGAAGAATTGGTTAAGTTAGTGCCACCTAATTCTACATTTAAAGAAGCACTGAAGAAGGCTGCTGATATTTTGAAAAATGAAAGAAACAAAAAAAAATAAAATTTCAAAGATTACTCTAAGATAAGCTTTTTTTTCCAAAATTATTTTTATTCACAAAAATTTAGGGGCTGTGAAGTTCATTTCAATTTACTCATTTCAATTCGATCAATTTAATATAACTTTTTTATTTTTATACTTTTCTATTAGCTTTAAATTGCTACAAAATGTAACAACTTTGCTACACCGAAATATGAAAAATATTTTTCTTCCTTATTTATCTATCACCAGAAAATTGAAAATGTTAAGCTTATTTTGACTTGAAAAAAAGTCCGGGCTGATGGATGGACTTCTTAAAAAAATTATATTTAGTATAAATGTCAAAACACTGTTTTAATGAGAACTGAATAGTTTTTAAACTAATTGACCCAATATTAAGTCAGTTCTGGAAAAAAAGTTCCATTGGAAAGAAATTTTTTTTTTCTTTTTGTTAGATGTTGCAAGAATATTACAAATTGTAGCAATTTAAACTTTAGGAAAAATCAATTTCGCAAAAAAATAGCATTATAAGGTTGAATTGAAATAAACTTCACAGCCCGAAAATTTACCATTTTTTAATAAATTTTTACGCAAAATTACCGGTACGAAAAAAAAATTTTCGTTTTTTTTAAAAAAAGTATAAAATGAGCAAAATTTATTAAATTTTTACAAAAATCCCTTTTTTTTTGGAATTTTTACTATTTACTAAAATTTACGTAAAATCGTGTCAAAATACGTAAAATCCGGTAAATTCAAGTAAATTTACATAATTTTACCGAATTTCAAGTAATTTTAGGTAAAATCACGTGAATTTTCGTAAAAACAGTATATCGTAGCAGCACTGTAAAATCTTAGGTGCACCATTGATGCAAAAAATATCGATTAAATTACGACCAACTTAAACTGCCGTTTTATTTTTTAACACTTTGTAAAATGGTCGTGACAATTTAATATCCAATTAAATTCACAATCTGGCATTGTTCGAAAATCAATTAAATCAATTTGCATTCTCTCATTAAAACTAGATGATTGAACAGGCTTCACAACAAGTCCATGATTTTTTCTTTTTAATTGATATTCCTCAGTGTACATTAAAAATGTTTCTGCTTACATTAGCATAAAATTTTTTTGATTCTTCTAGCATTGGTTTACAACCTTGATGACCTCCTTTTGTGTGAATCTTCCAACAAGTTTCAAACATATTTTCAATTGCAATACCGTAAACCCTTGCAATATCGTGCATGGGCTTAATTCAATTTTTCGGGTTTTGGTGCGTGCAACAGTTACCATGCATCCCATGTTAAAATCTCCTAATTTTTGATGCGGGCACTGAAACCCGAAAATCCGCTTTTAAGGCCGCGTTAAAATACAAAAAACTTAAATTGATGCAGCGTTAAAAACTAAAAAACCTATCTTTGTGCTGCACTAATTTCTAAAAATTGAATTTAAAATTGATGGTGACAATTTTAAGGTCTTGAATTTTGGTGCCGGGTTAAAAACCGAAAATTAAAAATTAAAAACTAATTATTAGTGCGGGGTTAAAATTCGAATTTTCGGAAATTGGTTCAAAATATTTTTAGATTTTTCGATACTAAAGTCATAAAAAAAAGTCTAATATTACAAAGATTCTTATAAAAGATTAAATGATCCCAACTGGAATTTTTTAATCCTTTTTTTTCCATTTATCACAAATAGGCGAATATCGTTCTTAAAAAAATTACAGTGTAAGGTTTTTATAGTTAAGTTTTTATAGATAGAAATTATAATCTTTTTCTCGTCAATTAACATTGGTCGACCAATTTTATTTATCTTAAATTATTGAGCTAATAATTTTTGCTCGATTGATTGAGTCGAATTGCACCATAAAATTTCTTATGCTTGACTTGAATCTGAAGATAAAATTATCTAATATTATTCAAAGATTATATATTATTAGTTTCAATTGATGATTTAGACGACGCTGATATCGCTGCTCTCGATGACATGGTTGAGGATAAAAATGTTGCTTTAGTTAAAAATTACTCTTGTTCATCAAAGTCGACATGGAATGGCAAGTTTTTTTTTTAATTAGATTTTTTTTATGTACAATTTTATTCAAAAAAAGCCAAAGAATGGAACTTTTGTTCCCAATAAATTTTGCTGCAAATTAAACCTAAACTAGTCCTTTACTTAAATTCGGAGTTAAAAGCTGCTCATCTTTTTTTATTCCACCTTAATTTAGGCATATTTTCCTTTTACTTATGGTTTGAAAAAAATCGAATTTTGTTTTTTTTACTAATTTAGAAGACAAGTATAAATTATGTAAACACACATGATCCAGCAATGTTAGCCTTTTGTCTTCTAAATAAGAAAAAAAGCAAAAATTTCAATTTTCTAAACCAAATGATTCTTTGATTCTAGTCAAAAATTTAGTTAAAATAAAAAGAGATAAACAGCTTTTAACTCCGAATTTAAGTAAAGGACTAGTTTAGGTTTAATTTGCAGCAAAATTTATTGGGAACAAAAGTTCCATTCTTTGGCCTTTTTTGAATAAAATTGTACATAAAAAAAATCTAATTAAAAAAAAAACTTGCCAATATCTTAAGACCGATATTCGCCTTTTTGTGATAAATGGAAAATAAATACATTTTATAGAATGACTCTATAAAATGACTTGGCAAAATATTTGTCATAGTTGGCGATAGGTGGATTTTTTATAAAATCTTTAATTATTTTTCCTTTAAAAATTTACACAAAAAACAAAGTAGCATGTCTAGGCTTAATTCTGATTTATTAATCATTTTTGAAAGGACGGTGCCGGATCTCCATTGAGACTTGGCCTAAAATTTTGAGGATGAATAAAATTAAATAAAAAATTGCAAATACATTTATTTTGTAGTATTTTTTATTGG
>NTPY01000614.1:487336-505014 GCA_002922825.1 Brachionus calyciflorus
GTTTCGATGTTATTAAAGCCATATAGAGCTAAGCCAAATTTGGACTTAGCTCTTAGAGTACTGGTCAGGAGATTACGGTATCTTGGAAAAAATTGCAAAAAAAACTGTTGCAAATCTGCAAAATTCCAAAATTTCAGAACTCTCTGTAAATTTGCACACCATTAAAAAAGTCTATTTTAAATACGCAATTAAAACTGCACAACTTTTTGCAGACGTTTCCAACAGGTGCAGCAAATTTTGCTTCACTATGCAACATTTTTTTTGCCAACAAAAGTCCTTTTAAGTGTTTTGCAGAGCGAAAATATGATAGATTTTTACAATTTAAAATTCTCTACCAGAATTTGAAATTAATAAATCTTTCGAAATTTTACGGGTATTCATAGACCAAAAACATTTAGAATAAATAAATAAAAAATACATTTATTAACAAAATTTTTAAATACTTAAAACAAATTTGAATTTCTCTTTGTTAACCATGGATTTTAATTTATTATTAGACATATTTAATAATTTTAAATTCGGTAAAAATTTATCAAATTCTTCTTGAATAGAAATCAAAAAATTCCATTCGAGATCAATCGTTTCTAGTTCATTTAAAACAACATCAATAAAAATCTCTTTTAAACAATTATTACATACTATTAGATCATTTAATTTGGTCAAAGATTTTATGAAAACAAAATCCAAAGATTCCAATTTATTAAAACTTAAATTTAACATTTTCAAATTTTTCATTTCTTTAAAACTATTAACTTCCAACTTTTCTATTAAATTCATTGAAATATCTAAAACTTCTAAATTTTCCAATCCGTTGAAACATTGTGAAATTCTTTTAATCTCATTTTTAGACAAGTTAAGTTTTTTCAAATTTTTAAGATCCTCAAAACAATTCGGACTTAAGAATTTAATCTGATTTGATTGTAAATGAAGTTCTTCAAGTGTCAAACAATTTATAACATTTCGAAAACAATTGTCGATTTGAGTTAAATTGTGACACATTAAATGCAGTTGTACTAAATTTTTAAATAACTCGCTATTCAATTCCAAAACACTCAGTTGATTCCATAAATCAATTGAATACTTTACTAATAAATATGAATCTAATTGATCCTTAATAAATTTTAAAAAATGATAATTAGCATTTCCTTTTTCAATTTTTTATTTTTTAATTACTGAATCTAAAATGTTCAATTTCATTTTAACTGTATTAGTCTTGGTCCATTCAATTACATAACCTCTTCACACAAAAAAATTAAATATTAAATTTTTAAAATTTAAAAATTTTTTAAATACTCAATTATTTGCCTGATTCTTTGATTAATAAATTTATCAGTTTGTATAAGCTGACCAAATCCATTTAAATTCGATTTTATAAAAAATAAAAATTTATTCTCGAATAAAATTGAATTGAGTTTATTCGAATCAAAAATGGCTAAATTATTAAAATGTTTAGTCTCGAAATTTTTATAATTGAAATTTTTAGTTTTGCCTATGAGTTCGAAATAGCTTTTTTTTAAAGTTTTGATTTTCTCGTCATTATTATTGTTATTCGAAGCCTTAGAATCAATTTCACTTTTTAATTTTTCATAATAACCAAATATTAAATTTTTATAAAATTTTAATTCTTTGTTCATTTTTATTTTTAAAAACAAATTTGATTAAAATTGAGAATCAACTCAATAAAGTCGTTAGATTAATCCCTAGCCATAAAAAATGTTTCCAAGCAATTGTGATACCAAGAGATTAATTGATTTTTTCTAAAACTATTAAACAAACTTACCTGAACAAATATTTTTTTTTAGATTTTTTATATGAATTTCTTTTTTTTTTAATTTAATGTTTATTTAATTAAATAGTTGAGCACAACTTAAAACAAAAATCAATTTTGAATTTATAAAAAAAATTGAGAAAGTTTTAATTAAAAAAAGTTTAGATTCTGATAACAAAAAACAAAAATTTAAATTGTCATCATTTTGTAAGTATTTTTTTTGTTCGTAAAAATACCAAGCTAAATTACCTTTTTGCGAAAAGACAAAAGATCATAACTGTAAATGAATAAATTTAGAATTAGCTATTAGCTCTTGGTGTCCTTATTTTGAAAAAGACATTACAGAACTTCAAAAAGTGTAAAGAAGAGCAACGAAACTTATGTCTGAAATTAAAAACTTAGAATATTCACAGTGATTGGATGCGTTAGAGGTAAGGGATTTAAAGACAAGGAGATTAAGAGGTGATTAAAAAATATCAAATTATTAGAATATCAATTTAATTACAGCATTGTAAAAAAATTAGAGAAAAATATTAAAATTTTCTTAGTTTTAAATTTAAGGACAGAATCAAAACTCAAACGATGAGGCAACAAGGAAAAAAGTTGGAAACTATCGGAAGGGAGTTGAACAGAGCTATAAAGTACATTAAAAGAATAATAGATCGGTAGAATTAGACAAACTCGTATCATGGCCGTCCTAAATCAGGCAGACAGCGAATACCTACACAAAAGAATCATATAAATCTGATCCGTTTAGCTGCGTTTAGTGAAGAAAAATCGCACTGAACCATCCCATGTTCTAGCAAATAAATTGAGATTCTAATGGTAAGAATGCATCTCGATCATTAGTCAGAAAAAGCTCGAATGGAAAGTTGCTATCAAGAAACCTAGGCTTTCTGGAAATCATGTCAAAGCTAGAAAAGCATAAAATAGTAACCAAATGGTTCACTACCAGAAACCCTGGAAAGAGTGCCAAAAAAGGTAATCGAGAATCTCGTTGACTCAATGCCAAGAAGAATAAATGCATGCATGAAAAACAATTGCGGAGTTAGAAGATATTGACGCTTTTTTTCTTTTAGTTTAGGATCTTTCTCTAATTTTTTCACAAAATTTTTTTTTGTTTTTTTTAACTAATTTTCTAAAATAAATGAAATTCGCCACTCTTCTTGCAAAATATTCCTTTTATCAATAAAAAAACATGTCTGTTTTATATATTCAATTTTTTTGTGAAAATTATTTTTTAACCCTTATCCGTCGGAAATATAAAATTTTACATTAAATGCTAAAATGGGTCAATTTTGACCCGAAATTTTTTCATTATTTTTTACTCGGATAACGGCTGAAATGGGTCATTTTTGACCCGTTAATATAGATTCATATATTTTATTTGAAGAGAATATGAAAAAAGATAAATTAGATCTTATAAATTCTTGATAAAAAGGATAAATTGATTTAAATTGAAAAAAATGAAAAAATCAATCCAAGATTAATTTTTTTTTATTTAATTAATTAAAATTAATTAAATAAAATAAATTCGGTAAATCAGAAATTATTTAAACAAAAAATTAAAGGATGTTTTAGAAAAAATATTTTTTTCAAAATTAAGAGAGCTAAAAAAAAGAGAGCTATTATCAAAATTTACGCTTTAACTACAAAAAGAGGATTAAAAACAGTTATTTAATTGATTTTAATATTAGAAAATATTAAAAATAAGCTTGGGTCAAAATTGACCAATTTCAGCCGTTAACGTGGCTTCGGGTCATTTTTGACCCAGTTTTAGACGGATAAGGGTTAAAAAATGGATTTTCTCTAATTTTTTCACAATGCTGTAGAACATTTTAAATTAGATAATTAAAGCGTAAACTTGTGTACACTTTTTTCATTTTTTTATTTGAAATTTTCATTAAATCAAAAGTTTTAAAATTTAAATAATTCAGAAGTTTCGATTAAGGGATCAATTATCAACTTTAAAATATTTTCAATATTTTTTCTTAAAACATGTTCCTAAGTTTTCTCAAATTTTTGTTAAACCTTAGGTAAACTCTTTTTTTTAACTATGACTTAAATTGAAAGCAACCGAAAATAGAAGCAGTAGATAACTTTTTTTTAAAATTTATTTAATTCAAGTTTAATGCAATTTTTTTCAATTATGTCAAAGTTTATTGTGTTGTGTAAAGATGAATTTTTTTTAACAAATTAAAGAGGAAAATTCCGAAATAGTAATTTAAAGTTTTTTTTTTAATTATCAAAGATTTATTGGTTTGATAAAAATAAAAAAATTAAAAGGATAATCATTTAAATTTCTAACAAAAAAAATCGAAAATAATTTTACTTTTCGGAACTTCACAAAAAATAAAAACAAAAAAGAAAATTATTCTTTTTTTGAACAAACCCCATAAAAATGATTATAAAAATTTCTCAAAAATCCCTAAAAATTGAAACTATTTTTTTAAAATAGTGGGGCGATCGCCTCACTCGCCCCACCCCTGGCTACGCCACTGCTTAACTGAATTAAAAATAACTCATACTGACATTTGTAAAAAGTCCCGACGAGATAGTATTAATTATCCAATTTTAATTTAACAAGATTTTTTCGGCCCAAAAAATTCAGAATTACAGAGAATTGACTAGAGCTTATTTTAAAGAGTCGAAAAAACTCTTGATCATTTTTGTAGGTCGTTTAGTTGAAAATATATTTTGATTACGACTAAAATTTGACTTCAGTTTGTTTTGTTATTTAAAAGTTTAAAAAATTAATATTTAAAAAAAAATACAAAATACATTTAAGGCAAAAATATCAAAAAAAAATACTCCTGATATTAAATTTAAAAATTAAAAAAAAAACTCCGTGACGGGGAATTGAACCCCGGTCTCCCGCGTGACAGGCGGGGATACTCACCACTATACTATCACGGATTCTGTTTGAAATCTATATTGAAATCATTTTAAAATAAAATAAACTTTCTTGTATCTAAGAATTTGGTAGCCTGTTAATGTTATATATCGTGTGCTAATTAATTAACTAAAATTACTGATTTATCACCAATTTTACTTGATGATTATAAAATTTCTTTTCATAAAAATACTTAATTGTTATAAAAGTTCTAATCATACATAAAAATTATAATTCAAGATAAAATTACTAAATATAAATCAGTTTAGTCAGATTTTCAACAAAAAAAAATTTTAATTTTATTTATTGTTATACATGCCAAGCTAATGCCTTTTTCTTACGACCAGTTTAAGTCATACACGCTATAACTAAGTTGCTATATTTTTCAGGTACTTTTTAAATACCGTAAAAAGCTAATATAAGTTAAGAAAACACGAAAGAAAGATAGTACCAAAAGTAGGTGTTTTGATTACCGTAAATTCTCGCAATTTGTACCGGTACTAAGTTTTTAAAATTATAAAAGTAAAAATTAAGGATTTTATTTGTTGAAAAACTAAATTTAAAAATGTAAAATAAAATGAATTTTTTATTTTTTTTATTATATTTGGTTATCGATTACCTTAAAAACCTTACAAACTAGTCCAGGTCTAATTAGAGTATCACCTCTCTCCTGGAGACGATATAAGCCCATCCCATAAAATGAAAAAGATGATCAAGACTAAGATATAGGCCCTGGGCTTTTAATTAAAACTGGAATGCTATTAATTTTATGTCGTAGCCGAAGCGAACCGTTGCGTAGCGTATCACCGTAGCGTACCATACTTGCGTTTATACTTAAACAAGAAAACAGATAAAAATGAGGGACATTTTGTGAATACACTAAAAAAAAATAAAGATTGATTTAGAAAAAATTTCCAAAAAATCTTGGGCCATTATCAGTTTAAATTTATGAAAATTCATTAGAAATTATTTTGAAAAATTACTGTAAATTTTTATTTTTTTTCTTTTAAAAAAACTTTATAATTTCACTAAAATTATAGAAAGTTTTATATAAAATTGATAATTCGTCAAAATTTTAGTTTTTCTGACTTTTTGTAACTAGAATGAATTTAAAAGTTCTGGTTTTAAATACAGTCGACCCGCGTTAATCCGAACACTTTTGGACTGGAAAAAAATTGTTCGGATTAAATTTTCCGGATTAAAATATTTGAAAATAAATCAATCTAAAAAATTTTTTTGATTAAAATTTTTAATTACCCACAAAAAATCGACAAATTAATGAAAATAAATTCGAAATAACCTTTAAATTAATCATTTGTAAATAAAAAATTAAGATTAATAAATTAAATTTTTTAATAAATTAATTTATCTTTTAAAAAAAATATACATACTGCATTTCTCGCGAATTAACGACGTAGCCGTACCCGTACCGTACCGTACCCAAAAAAAAAATTTTTTTATGAAAAATTAAAAAAAATAAAAAATTTTAAATAAAAAATTTTTTTTAAAATTTTTTTATTTTTTTTAATTTTTCATAAAAAAATTTTTTTTTCGGGTACGGTACGGTACGGGTACGGTACGACTACGCTACGGGTACGGTACGGGTACGGCTACGCCGTTAATTCGCGAGAAATGCAGTATGTTACTGACGATTAAATTTGTTCGAATTAAATATTCATTAATTTATTACATATATGTATACACGTACTTATAAAAATTTGTTCGAATGGTGAAAATCCGGATTAAAATGTTCGGATTAAAAATTATGGTTTTTTATTTGATAAGGGGTAGGGACTTTTAAAATATTGTTCGAATGGCGAAGTGTCCGGATTAAAGCGGGTCGACTGTATATACGTTTCGGCAACCTTACCAAAAAAATTTACTTTTTTTCAAGGTAAAAAATTTTAGCAGGTCATTTGAAAACAATTTTTAATAGCAGTGCTGTATTTAAATTAAAAAGAATTGAATACAAGCTCATTTAAATAAAGTAGTTTTGAGTTTTATGGTGGAAAACATCATCTAAATCTTCACTTTACCTAATTTACTTGATAAAGAGAATTTGGTAAAGTTTAATTTACTATTTCCTAGTAAAGTAAAATAAACGTACGCCAAATCATGACTAGCTAATTTAGATTTCACCTTTCTCTAAAAAAGGTTAACTAGAGTTTAGGTTAGGGGTGCACTTTACTAGGAAATAGTAAATTAAACTTAGCCAAATTTTCTTTTTAGGTAAATTAAGTAATAAAAAAATTTACTCTCTTAAAAAAATTGGGGAATCAGTGGAAATATTTAGTTCCCAAGTACTTTTGGTATTCAAAATTAATTTTTTTTGAGTTAATACTACTTATACTTAATTTTTACTTTTATAATTTTAAAAACTTATTTTTCGCTTTAAGACCGGGGTATATTCGGAATTAGACCGGTATAATTTCGAATTAGTACCGGTATAAATCCAATCAAAAAATTGTATACTAAAACGAATTTGCCCCATGGGGCTAAAGCGAATTTTCGCTTTAGTCCCTGGGACAAATTGTGAGAATTTACGGTACAGTAAGCTTAATGCAGTAAAGAAAGAAGATAAATTTGCCTTTAAATGTTTTCAATTATATCTTTGAACGGTTAAGTGGGTCAAAGCGGTTTAGTCTTCTGGATCTAAAATCTAAATTTAATTGTT
Organism: Brachionus calyciflorus; assembly: GCA_002922825.1. Classification (NCBI taxonomy): domain Eukaryota; kingdom Metazoa; phylum Rotifera; class Eurotatoria; order Ploima; family Brachionidae; genus Brachionus; species Brachionus calyciflorus. The sequence continues at coordinate 494,672 of NTPY01000614.1, forward strand.
ATTGAATTGATCTATTTATGTGTAACTTCAAATCGCCATAAATAATTACATTTAAATTAAAATTTTAAATACCGAGTTAATTTTCCAGTAATTAAAATTTTTTTTTTTCTGACATTATTGTCGTTTCTTGTCAAAAAAAAATCTTTATTTTAATAAATGAATAATTTTTTTTCCAAATAAATTAAAAAGGTAGTACTAGACATTGAGAATATTTCAGATAATTTTAAATTTGTCATTTTCAAAATGAAGACTTTAAAAGGGCAAAAAATTGAATAATATGCATCAAACATTTACCTTTTTATTTTTTTAAATGCCTTCATAATCATTTTTCAAATAATTTATAAAAATTAAATTTCTTATCAACAAAATAATTTAAAAAATTCATAAATCGTCAAGGCTCTCTTAAAAAAGCAATTACGACTCTTAAGAAGATACTCCTCAAAAAACCTATGTGAAAATTCAATAATCAAACACATGTTCAATACAACATTATATTATTTAAATTGCCAATTTTTATTTTTGAAAAAAATTTAATTTTACCTTTTTTTTCAATTTTAAATCGATTAGTAATAATTTTAATTTTTTTCGAAACAAATTCAAGTAAATTTAGCATCCGAAAAAAAATTTTCTCTTTTTTATTTTTTCATTTCAATTCTTATATTTATGAATCTTCCATAATTATTATTCAAAAAAAAATAATAAAAATAAATTATTTCTTTTAAATCATCATAAATATTTGAAATGAAAAAATAAATAAGCAATAAATTAAAAAAAAAAAAGAAAACGCCCAGAACATTAAGACACTGCCAAATTTACCAAAGTATTAAATATGATTGTATATGTTATTAATTGGTTAATATGGAGCTTTATTCAATCCTTATTGTTCACTTGTCTTTTTAGTTTTATAATTTATTGGTTTTATATTAAAAAAATACCACAAACATCTGCGCCAAATAATCCTCAATTTGAACCGTTTAATCTAGATGAAGTAAATTTTGAAAATTATTTAGTAAAAAAAATGGAAAACGAAGTTAAGTATCGCTTGGTTCCGGGGTTCCAAGCCAAGTCGTAGTCTAAGAGTCGAGTTCGCAGTCATTAAGTATCTCGGATGAGTGGCTCTGTCTATCGACCCAACGTCCCCCAGTTTTCCATTTATAAAATTATTCTATTTGAGTTAATTTTTCTCTACGTTAGACTCTGATAGCTATGATTGACAAGAATAAAAATGGTCTAAATGGCGAGTCAAATAGTGCAATAGCCTTAAACATGTTATTTCAATTTTTATTTCAAGAGTTAAAAGATACAAAATCAATGAGACGTTACATAATTCGTAAGATCTCAATTGAGTTTGAAGAATTGTTAAAGACTAAAACAGCCGGAAAATTTATAGAGCGTTTAAGCGCTAGAGATTTTAGTTTAGGAACTAGTTTTCCAATAATACATTCGCTTAAACTAATTTCATACGAAATGGATTCGACAAATAAATTAATAGACGAAATGTCCATTTTATTAGATTTAGAATATAAGAATGGTTTTTCTATATCAGTCGATGCCGATTTATTATTCGGAAAATCCGCATATACTCATATTAAAATTGCTCTAATTAAAGGTAAAGCTAGATTACAATTTTCTAGGCAACCTTTTACACATTGGAGCTTTGCCTTTGTTGAAGTAAGTGTTCAATTTAATTTTATTAGATTGTTTTAAAATTTGATAATAATTACTATCCAAGTTAATCCTATTTCTAGACTTGAAATTAAAAAAAAAGATGTTGATTTTATGTGCTTTTTCTTAAACCCCATGATTTATTAGAAATAATTTTTAAAAAATTTAATCTGTTTGTAAATTTTTTACCTAATGTTATTGACATGTTTTTGAAAGGTAAGTCTTTGATGAAACGTTATACCTAGAAATGTATGGTTATATTCCAATTTTTAACCATAATTGTCAAGGAAATTTTTTTCTCTTATTTTTGCCTACAGTTTGAAAAGTTACATAATTGCTTTTTTGAGCGGTCATTTTTAGACGCAACTAATTTAACCAGTTTTCAAATTCTTTTAAATATTTAATTATTATTTTTGTTATCTTACCAAATTTGCCAAATAGGAAATAAGAGGAATTATTTAAGATGTTTTCTTATATTTTTAGGAAAAATATAAAATAATAACGGAATTAAGACTCCTGCTTGTGGAACCCTAGCTCAATATCAAACGGCTCAGTTATATCTTCATTTATTTTTGTTCCTAAAAATTCTGAATCTGACTTTAAATAAAATGCTTATCTTAATTTTTGGTTTAAATTAAAGGAACCAGTAGTTGAAATAGATGGTTCATCACAGTTTGAAGGTCGACAAATGCCCAAGCTTACATATTTAATAATAAATCAATTGCGTCGATCAATCCGTCGCAAACACACATTACCAAATTATAAAATACGTTTTAAACCATTCTTCGAGACATTATACAATCAAAAATTGTACAAATCACAATTAAGTGAAAATTTAAAAAATAAAAAAAATGTTAAAAATGACGACGAAAAGACTAAATCAAAATTCGATAGCTCACAATATAATAAACTATGTGACAAACTCGGTTTAGATTTGTCAAGTGTTGGGGTTTTACAAGTCAATTTAAAAACATGTGATCGTTTACCAGAGGCTTTGTACTCATTAAATATAAGTCAAGTACAAAATTCAAAACCAACCGAGCCGAATCTAATACAAAAATCAATATCAAGTCAACAGCTATTAACAAATTCAGTACAAGTAAACGATAAAGATCAGTGTTTCATCTATTTGACGACAAGTATAGATGAATACTCAATGGGCGAATTAATGGACAAGAGAATAACACGCGAGAATTGGCCATTTATTGAATTCGAAATTCAAAAAACAAGTCTAAATCAATTTATTGGTATTAATTTTATGGAGATTTTTTTTATTAACAAAACAGAGATATGTATTCAAAAAATTCTGCCAAATACACCGGCTAGTAAAGTTAAATCTATCAAACAATTTGACATACTTTATTCAATAAATCAAGTACCGTGTTCATCCATTAAAACCCTGAATAAATTAATTACAAAATTTGGATTACAGACATTAAAATTTGTTGTTCAAAGGCCGAGTGTTTTGTCGAATAAACCTTTAATTAAATTGTCTAGTTTTCCAATGACTTTAAATCCGACTATTGATGAGGATAGTCATAATAGTACGGAATCAAAAGATGCGGATAATTTAGTAAATCAACAAAAAATTCAAATTGATAACTTTTCACAAAATGTATCAGCTAGTAGTTTAGTTGATTTTTATTGTAATGTTCAAGAATGTGCTTATGTAAGTTTTTCTTTTTCTTTATTTTAAGAAAAAGTAAATAATCTGTAATCGTTCAGGAAATACTCGAAAAAAATTAAATTTTTGATATCAAAGAAACGGCTACATAAAAATTTAAATCAATTTTCAATTAAAAATAAATTCAAAAAAAAATTTGAAAATTAAAAATTGATTAAAATTTTTATGTAGCCCAAAGAAAAAATTAAAAATATTTTTTTATAAACCGAAACAGTTAGGCCTCGATTTTGTTAACATTTTTGGCGTTACCGAGGCGGTTTGACAAAATTGAGGTCTGAATATAATTTTTTTGTTGACAAAAAAAGTCTTTGTAATAAAAAATTTAATTTGAAAAGAATCGATTATTGTCAATTAAACTTAATTTAGTATTAAGTTTTAGTATTCTTCCATTTTTACAGGAGTAAATCACTTTTGATTCTTTTAAAGTCCAGTGACAAGAATATGATTTTTTTCTAATTCAATTTTTTATTACATTTAAAACCTTTTTTTGGTCAGAGTTAAAAAAATCATTTCAATTTGCTTCTTTGATACCAAAAGTATCTAGCCGACTTGGTAAAAAAATTCAGTCGATTCCCAACACTAGGTTAGACACTTTACAGTACAAATTAAAACTAATTTGTATAATTGTTTTTCTTTCCCTTTCCTCAACTTATCTTCTCATTTTCTTGAGAACGAAAACATTAGTTTAGATTGATTATTTTCTTCAGAAGATGAGGCGAGGAAGAAATGAGGAAAAGTTGACTAACAAAAAGCGAACAAGCTAGTTTTAATTTGTGAATGCGAATTTTAGTACAAAAGTACAGTACACTTCTAAACAAAATTTAATAACTTCTCTTCTAAACGTTAAAAATGAGTCTTGTAAATTCTAACATTTGATACAAATTTTGTATTATCTAAATTTTACTTCTGCAAAATTATTCTGTAACTGTCAATTAAAAGTTATTCGATTTTTGTACTTGATTTTTGATCTAAAATTACATTTCAGCTGTAAACTACGTACAAAAGTTACTCCAAAAATTAAATAAAAATCGAATAAGTTGAAAATCCGTTGCTTGTTTTTATTGCGATAAATCCTTTTTTAGTTTTTTTTTTAAAAGACTGAACAATTGAATACATTGGATCTAATGGCTTTGTTAACAGATTCCGATAGTGAAAACGATCAAGAATCACGATTTCAAAAGACTCGTGATATTAAACTAGAAAAAGAGAATTTGTTTTCATTACAAAAAAATCGTTTACCAATACCAATCGATGACATATACAAATTCAATTTGTCTCGGCGTACAAAATATTTAAACACATTTTTATGGACAGTTCAGTACTCACAAAAATCGTCTAAAAAAAAGAATTTACTTATTGGTTACATAAGTGTACCATTAAATGAATTGGCTGTTGATTGTTGGTCAACAAGTAAAGGCGAGACACAAACAGTCTATTTTTTTCGACCTATTGAAGAATTGAAAGCATCAGCTATTTCGAAAATAGCCAAATCTCATGTCATCAGTGATCATCTTGGTTTCGATTCCAACATAGCTTTAGGAAATTTAACTATTAATTTTCAACATTCATTAGACGAATCAAGTGACATCGATGAACCGAATTTGGCCATTCAAATAGCTAAAGATTTAGTCGATAATAATTTATTAGAATGTGAATTAGTTAAACAAGAAAATAATAGAAATAATAATTTAGATTTAAATGTGCCTGATAATGATTTAAATAATGATAATGATGATTGTTCATTACATAAATTTGTCAATGTACAATTTAATCGTATGGTTTTATGTGAAACTTGTAATAAAAAAGTAAGATGCATTTTGAACAAAAAGATTATCAATTTTTATATTTACAGTTTTAAAATTTTTTAAAAACGGCTCTAATCATTTGAAAAATAATGATAAAAAATTTTTTGAAAAACGATTTCGAAAATTTTCTGAATAAAAATATATAATGATAATATCTAGAGAAGATGGTTTCAATTTTTTCAGAAAACTTTTTTAATTTGAAGTAAGGGGAACTAGTTAGGATTTGGCTGTTTTTGAGTCTTAATAACTCATGTCTACTCCGATAAAAATACTAGTATTAGTATTAGTATTTTGAGAACTGCATTATATGTAACTATACTAAAGCTTTTAAGCGTTAGCTCAGATAGAGCTTTGGCAGTCTTTCATTTCTTTCTCTTAACCATCCCAAAAATCTCTCTGTCAATAAACGACTTGAACAAATTTATCATTTCCGCATCAACAACACTTTGAGGTAGCTCGTTCCATTTCGCAACAACTCTGTTCGTTAAAAAATTGTATCTAAGTGATCCACATTTGCTTAATTCTCTCATTAGTCTCTTGTTATTTTTCCTTCGAAGGTTTAAATTTAGACTCTTAGAAAAATTCACATTATTAACTAAATTGATTTTCTCAATGCCGTTTACTATTTTATACATTTGGATTAGATCCCCTCTCATTCTGCGATCTTCAAGGTTCATCAATCCAAGCGATTTTAACCTGTCTTCATACGTTTTATTCTTTATGGATTTAACTAATTTGGTTGCTCTTCTCTGAACTTTTTCAATAAGGTTTATACTTGTCTTCGTAGAAGGATTTCACATACTAATGGCATATCCTAGGTGTGGTCTAACACGTCCTTTGTAAAGGAGACTCAATGTTTCCTCTTCTAAACATAAAAACGAATATTCCGAAAATATTTTGAATTATAGAGTTAACCATGCTTTATAAAGATTGGTTTTGATTTTGAGCAATTTGTTTCATGATAACCAACACAAAGGCTACTAAAGTTTCAAAATAACTATATTTTTAACGAAAAATGACTAAATATAAAGTTTTTTTACAAAAATAGTTTTCTAAAAAAACCCAAACCATCTTCGCTAGATTTTATCATTATAGATTTAAATTTTATTTGAAAAATTTCCGGAATCGCGTATCAATTGAGGAATAAAATTTAAAGATACTAATATTAATGAATTGGGGCACCTTATTTTGGCAAAAAAACTTAAACTATTATGAATCAAATCGCTCAAAATAAAAGCCAAATTTTTCAAATCATTGCTAACTCTATAATTCAAAATATTTTAAGAATATTTTTATCAGAATAAACATGATTTATTAAGGCTCAAAAACTGATATATTTCATGTTCTAGCTTATATTCTTCATCTTTACTTTCTGACTCATCATCATCATCCTCACTTGAAGCATTTTTTTGTCATTTTTAAAGCTAGACAATCTGATTACTTGTTTGGTATAAACGTCGATATCGATTGATTTTTCGTTTAACATTTTTTTGAATATTCTCAATTATAATAGATTTTGATTCTTGAGTTTGGAAGATTTTGATCGATTTATAAATGTTGGGATGTGCGCGTGAAACATGGTCCTTAAGTTTTTTATTATAGTCTTCCAAAATATTATTTGTTCTAGGACCAACTGTTTCGTAGTGATTCCAAATTCAATTGGAAACGAACTTTCAAAATAGTTGTTGACAAAAAAGTCTCTTTTATTTCACCAGTGAAAAAATTATTATTTTTTACCTCATATAAAGTATAATATTTTCACTAATGAAAAAATTAGTTATTTTGGTATCCATAAAAAGATTGATTTTTTTACTGGTGAAAAAAGTATGAAAAATATAGCATCTACGTCTTTTTATTGTGTTCTTAACTGAGTTTTTTAATTTCAATTAACTAAATTTCAAACAAAAATTTTTGTTCTGAAGCAAGTAGTTTTTTGATCCACAAAAATCACTCTGCAAAGCCCTTCAAAGTGCTATTGACGACAAAAAAATTACTAAAATTCAACAAATTTTTAATTTCCAAAAAAAAAAACTTTTCACTTTGGTTAAAAATTCACATGTATAATATAAAATAATTTAAATTTCAAATAAAGATATGGTTCAAAAATGCCTATCAATGTGCATATTGCAATTGTATAATACATATAAAATGTTATGATAAAGCAATAAATAAATCAATATGTCCAAGATTTTATACTAAATATCCAAATTTAGATCCACAAAATAATTGTAAAGAATATAAAGAAGCTGAATCGGGTAATGATGACTCATTTGTGATACTAAACGAACCAGATATCGTTTCTACAAAACGTCGGTCTAAATCTCCATCGGAAATGTCAATAGCATCATCGATCTCTGAAGCTGTTTCAGTGAGCAATGCACGTGCTAAAGTATCATCTTTTATAAATGGCCTTAGACAACGTAACATAAGTAGCAAAAGTGAAGAAACAGACTCTAAAACAAAGTCAACGTCTAATCTATTGGGTTACATACGAAAAAAAAAAGAAACTAAAAATATCGAATCAGAAACCAAGTCAGATAAAAATTCAGATGAGAGTAATAATATGGATGATTTTAAAGACATTGATCCGAGTGGAGATGATAAACTATTCGGTATGGAATTGTTTGATGATTTAGATGATAATGAACGAAGATTAAAATATGAAGAACAGATTGTCAAATATCAAAATACGGTTGATATGATGACAAAATTAAAAATTGATTTGGAAAACGAATTGGATATTTGTATCAAACAAAAATTAGATAAAAAACAAGCGAAAAAAAATCAAATTCTAGAACAACAAGAACATAGTTATAAATCACAAATAAAACATTTAAATGAGCAAATAAAATGTGTTCTTTTTTTATTGATGCAGTGTAAATTGGGATTGGATAATTTGACACAAAAAGACCAAGAATTAACTGAGAAACAATCGAAAGAAACAGAAGTGTCAATACCATCGGTTATTGCGAGTAATACAGATTTAAGTTCTTCAAGCGTTGAAAGTCAAAATTAGACGAAAATTGAAATATTTTAGCCTAAAAAACGCCTTTTTTTTTAAATTAAATGTTTTAAATTATTTGTAAAAATTATTCCATTTAAAATACATTTTTTTAAATTTGATAAAAAGTTTTAATAAAATATTTAAAAGAAAGCTTTTTAATCTTGTTTTGGTTGAAAACATAAAGTTGTTCCTTTCAAATCTTGATTGGAAACGAAACTTAAATTTTCACTTTATGAGTAATAAATTTAGCGACAGTTTTAACATTATCATTATTTTCTTCATCTCGGTCTTAAATTTTTTCAGGCTTTTTCAGAAAAGGAGAGATTTAAACAAACCATTATTTTAGATCGATTGTTTTTAGGTTTATCTAGAATACACAGAATTGCATTACAAAGACGCAAAACTTTAAAGCTTTTTTTAATTATGACTTGTCTCTAGTAAGGTGCACCAAATCATAAACATTTTTAAAAAATATAACAAGAGAAAACCATTTGTGTGTCAATATTTGTTTTAAAAAATTAACTTAAGGTCAAGGTTATTCCTTCTGGCGAAATCTCAAAGAATCTCTTAGAAAATTCAAACAAAAAAATAAAAATATTTTCATAAAAATCTCTTGAAGATTTTTCTTAGAAACTCAGACATTCTCTTAATTTTCAAAAAATACTATAAATCTCTAAGAGAACTCTTGGAGTATCTAGGAAGATTTTTTCTCAAACATTCTCCTTGAATTCTCCACCGAGAATATGACATGGGTAAAAATTAAAATCAATTTTCAATATTTTTTTATCTTCAAATCTTTTTCTAATGAATCCTAAAAAGAGAGGGTATTAAAAAGAGGTCAGTTAATTTTTAACTCTCAAAGATTAGCCAAACAATGTTCAATAGTGAAAGCCAGAAGACAGACATCGATGAAATCATCAAAGCTGGTGTCTATTAAATATATTTTTGTGTGACTCTATTGTAACATAGTGTCGCAATAAATTAATTTATTGTAATAATTAAATTAAATTAAAGAATTTTTTTATGCGTCATTTTTGTTTATTTTTCCTGAATAACTTTTTTAATAAATAAATCAATTCCAAATTAAAAATTTTAATTAAGTGTTAGGGTATTTTATTATAAATCCGTATTTGATATCAATATAATTGAAAAGGTAGCAAAAATGATTAAGGAACTGAAGCATTTAAGCTATGAAGAGAGATTACTCAAGCTCGACTTAAGTTGTCTAAGTCTAAATAATGGTTTAATACAATTTGCTTAAATTATTAATGAAAACGAGAATTTGAACTTTAAAAATGGTATTAATTATTCAATTAGTAATTAATTACTCAAATAGGAGAAATAAGTTAAAACTAAAAACAGAAAATGATAAAAATTGCAAATCAAGAGAAATTTTCTTTACGTCCAGAATCGTTGACAATTAGAGCAAGTAAACAAATGATCTTTTAGAAGCAATGAATTTAAATGTATTTAAAGCAAATTTGAATAAATCGATCGAATGTTACTGCAAAAGCATTTAGTACCAGACTAAGTGCTTTTTCAGCACTGCACTTAGTGCGCAGTTAATACTATTAGAACTTATATCAAATTTAATACGGCAAAGATTTTTCAAATAAAATTAAAAATAAAAGTTCCGCAAACTGTTGTATTTTGAAACAACAATCCCAATATGGGTTTATTGGTTAAAGGAAAAAATTAAAAAAATAGAATTTTTTTTGGGATTTTTAAAAGAAATTATTAAATTAACATTAACTTAATTTTTAACGATCCTTAGTTTATTGATAAGTATCAATAAAAATCTAAGAGTTATATAAAGGCAGCTGAAATGCTTTCTTTAATTTTAGATCATACTAGGAATATTTGGGGCGCGTCAACGCGCGCCTTGCAAAAAATTTAATTTTCTAGAAGATTTAATTTACTATTCTTGAATTAAAAAATTTAATTTAATATTCTTGAATAATAGAAATTTCTTTTATTCAAGAATAGTAAACGATTTAAGCAGAATGAAAAATTTTTAGAGTTTAAATTTTTTGCAAGGCGCGCGTTGACGCGCCCCAAATATTCCTAGTATGATCTAAAATTAAAGAAAGCATTTCAGCTGCCTTTATATAACTCTTAGATTTTTATTGATATTTTTTTTCACCAACAAAAATCTCTCTGTAAATCACTAAAATGGACTTTTGAT
>NTPY01000614.1:506482-547414 GCA_002922825.1 Brachionus calyciflorus
CGTTAAGACAGCTCAATTATTCATACCAAGTTTGTTTAATAAATTGTAAAAAAAAACGAATATTCAACGCCCACCAATCAAATAAAGCACTTACATATAATTTTCCACAGTAAAAAAATCAAAATAAGTTTTTTATTTTCTTTTAATTAAATTGGATCTTTTGATAGTATTAAAATTTTTTTAAAATAAAAAAAAATCTATAAACTTAAAAACGGGTATAAATATGTAAAAAAATTGATAGATTTTATTAAATTGAATTAAATAATTAACAGAAAAAACAAAAAACAGACAAATAAACGAAATGGGTTGTGGAAGATCAAGATGTTGTGGTGGTAATCAATCCTTAATGGCTTTAGCTAATGGCATTAATGGTAAAGCTTGTAATTGTAATTGTGGTTGAGGCATTTGTAATTGCATTGGAGCAACTAGCCCAACCATGTGGCCAACAACTAGCTTTACCAGTTCAATCATGTGGTTACAATCGTTTTTATTAAATAGTTTATAGTTTTTTTTTCAACTTATAAATTGATGAATTTTTTTTTAATGTATTGTCTTTTAGGTTCTTAATTTATTTTTTTATTTTAATACCGTCAACTCTCGTTCATAATTACATGTAATAATAACTAGATTTCAGCTATAATTCCTATGGAAGTATATTGGAATTATATCCGAAATCTAGTTATTATTACATGTAATTATGAACGAGAGTTGACGGTAGAATTAATCATCAATTTAATAAAATTAAAGTTTCGTTTCGACGGCTGATTTAGGTAGATGTTTCACTCAATATAGCACCAAGAGCTAATTTGGGAGATCATTTGATTTTTTTGACTAGCACAAGATTTGTACTGGGACGCCTATGAAGGAAAAAAAATTTTTCTGTCTGTTTTTTTAAAGCGTTTAAGTCCTGTTTTGGGGAGAAACAATTAACTTTACCATTTTTTACAATTTTCAATTATAAAATATTCTTATAAAAGGTAGAAAAATGGCGTTTATAAACAAAATAGTATGCACTTTGTGAAACTTTAGAAGGAGCACCTTTTAGATAATCTGTAAAGAAATAAGGTGCCCAAAGTCATTAATATTAGTTAAATTTTATTCCTCAATTGATAAGCGATTCCGAAAATTTTCTGAATAAAAAATTCAAATATATAATGTTAAAATCTTAACTAAAGTTAATGATTTGGCGCACCTTAATTTCAAGAATAAAAATAAAATTGTATTTTTGTAATTTGCAAAATTTCTGCAATTTGGGCAAAAAATGGTTAAAATTTTATGTTTTAATGTTTTTGTTACTCATATTACGCTTAAGATACTAATTGCACATAGTGCATTAGATATAGAATCTGCTGTTGGGCGAAACAGCTTTTTCAAATTTATTCAAAAAAAGTAAAAGATGACATTTATTAGACAAATACTCAATCCAAGATTTTGTAGTCCAGATTTGTCTGACAGTGCCGTAAAATTGTTTGATGTCAAATAGAAGATCAAACAAGATGTTATAAATTCATTTTTGGATTATTTCTAAGAAACGTGGATTTAGATAAACCAAGGATAGTCGAAGATTATTGTCTAAGTCTTAAAAATACAACAAAAGCTTTAGAATCTAAAAGTTGGACCAGTTTTGATGACATGATAAAATCAATAAACAGTTTGAGTATGATTAAAATTAATCGTGAATATTGGAAATTTAAAATTAATCGTGAATATTGGAAATTTAAAATTAATCGTGAATATTGGAAATTTAAAATTAATCGTGAATATTGGAAATTTAGTTCATTAACTAGTTGCTATCAGAGGAATAATCATTTCTTTTCTGTAATTTCTTTCTTGTCTTTTAAAAAAATATAAATATCATAAAATATCTCTATTTATAACTGATATTTATCTAAAATTTCGAAATAACCCTTTATAGTAATCCTAAAACTTTCTTAAATTTTACAAAAAAGAAAAAAAATTTGACCGATTTCTCCTTAAAATTTTAAAATGAACTAAAATAAAATTAATGCCAAAAAGAAAAATTTTCATAACCTTTGATTTTTTGATTTTAAATGCTCTAACTTGTTTTGGAGTTAATTGGTTACCCACAGTGAAAATACTGTTACCCACAGATAAAACTCTGTTACTCACAATTTAGAAACTTTTTAACACAGATCACTGTTAAACAAAATTTTTCAGTGCCTAATAGGAAATTAAAATATCATTATATATATATTTTTTAGGACTTGTAAGCACAGATTTTGATTAAAAAAAAATTTATTAAATAAATAAAGTTTTAAAGTCTAAAAGTAAATATTATTAAATTTGTTTTAAATTTGGCTAAACCATTTACCCGCTGTTTTTGGTCTACCTTTTTTTGGCCTATTTACAATTTTATTAAATCATCATTTTCCCACAATTTTTCCAAAGCTAAAATATGACTACAATATCCAAGTTTTACATAAAACTCGATAGGTGAGTTTGTAGCACTATATCCAGGTGGAGAATTATGAGCTTTCCACTTCGCATAATGTGTTTTATTTGATAATCATGATTGTCAGATATATGTAATAAATTCAGAAAAATTTTGTTTGCAAAAGTTGACAAATTGGGTATAGTATTTTAAAAAATGATCCTTAGAGCCTGTTAAATGCAAACATTTTAGCCAGTACTTAAAAACTTTTGGTTGAAGAATTGGTATCAAATGTAATGTTTTTGTTTCTTACAATTCACGACATGGAAATAACACATTAATACGACACTTTCCGGAAAGTAATGCTTTATCGCATTATATGAAGCATCACAAGCATCTTGCATGAAATTCTGGTTCGAATTCAAACTCCAATTTATTAGCCATATCGATTAATCCATTAAAAAATCTGAGAAAATCTTAGTTATTAACAATGCAATAAGATGAAATGTATTATTATTAGTGCCGTCGATATGGTAACAACCTGGAAAATTACTATCTAGATAATTTAACAATTGAATAGATGTAACACAGATATGTAGGTGATGTTCGTCAGAACCATTTCCTATTATTAAATCTCCTTCCGAATCAAATTCCAAAATAAAAAAAATGGCTTATTTTTATCAATATCTTCATAGTATCTATTTTTCATAATTAAGTCTTTAATAACTTTGACTGAATTTGCCTTCAATTTCTATTTCTGAAACCATAAACGAAATTTTCAATCTAAAAGTAATAAAACAATTAAATTTATCATTATTTAATTATCTAAATAATTAAATTTTTACTTTTTTTAAGCTTTCGCAGATTTTTAATTTCTGGATTGTACGAAATTCGTTTATGAATTTGATTCGGTTCAATAAGAAAATTATCTTTTATTAATGTAACTCATAGTTTTGAACCGCTTTTTTTTTCGGTTTTCGGTTTCGGTTCGGTGCGACTGACTGAACCGAAACTGATACCGAAAAACCGAAATTTTTTCGGTGCCGAACCGAAACCGATACCGAAAAACCGAAATTTTACTTTTTTCTAAGCATTATAATAGCTAGGTTTAACGAAAATAAAAAAAAATAAACTAAAAATAGGAAAAAACTTATTTTATTTTCATATTTTTTTTGTTAAAAATCTATCATGTTTTGATTTTTGATAAATATTTTAGTGAAAAATTTAATCATCTAGATTATTTAGTTCTTTTATTGTCTTGAAATTAACTCGAAGAAATCATCGGTTAATAAACAGCTCAGTTTCCATGTTTTGATTTCTTTTGTTCTCAATAAAACCACAAAGACTGAAGAATCTTTCAACACAGGCACTGGATGAATTAATATTAAGTAAAATGTTCGCCAATTTGCTAAGTTTTGCAAAAGCTCCTTGGTGTTGATACCAAAATTCTTTTGAATTAGTTGTTGTCAAAATCAATTTGTTATTATCAGCTGTTAGTATTGCCTTGAGTTTATTTACTTCATTTTCAATTTCGTGTTTAAAAATTTCGTCTGACAGGTTGTTTATTGGTCGGTTATGCTCCGCAGAAAAAAATCCTGCGTAAAAAGAAGTTGAAGGTGAATCATCGATTTGAATAGTTCTTGATTGAGTTCTTGGTTGATTTTCTGATTCATTATGGACTTCTAATAATTTTGAACCGATATTTTTCAAACTAGATAATCCCTTGGTAAAAAGGTTGTTTGTCCATGGCTCACTAACCCACATTTTTAAACCAGATACCTTCATCACTACTGCCGCCATTTAACAAATTTATACTTAAATTTTTAACTTATATAAATTAAAATTATTTAGAACTACTTGGTAAATCGGAGATTGTAATTCAAATTCAAATTCAAATTTGCGATTAATAGTTTGAATTAAAAGATTTGCAAGTCTTCTAGGCACCGGATCCAAGACCATTCTTCGAAAAGTGTCTAAAAGTTTCAATACACCTTTTTTATAAATTTATAAGAAAAATATTCGTAAATTATTCAAAGAGAGGCCACTTACCAATCGTCGTATCTGCAATAGATGAATGATTATTTTGAAAATTAATATTCAAAATGTAAGCTGGTTTTAAAATTTGCAAATAAATTTCAATATTTTGACCACTAACTGGGCATCTTAAATCAGGATTTTCAGAAACAAAAAGATTTTTTGAATATGCTCTTAGAACAGATTCAAGCATTAAGTATGCAGAGGACCAGCGAGTGGTGTTCTCTAATCTTAAGCGAGCTTTATTGATTCGAAAGTTACGGTTTAAATTGATGCTTCTTCTGATAAGTGAATTAGAATTACTCAACCTTCTTATCATATTACAAATAGTCTGATGCTTTTCAAAAGCATGTCGGATTGACATATCTAATTTATGACAAGCACACTAGTAACGCGGTAAAAAACTTGACCCTAAACGTTGTGCTTTTTCAACAATTTGAGCAAATACAATGGAGTTGACTTCGTTTGTTATTTGAGCAACTTCAGCGGCAACTTGATTATATTCGTTTTCAAAAGGCTCATCGACTCTTTCATTGTTTAAATTTATGTCGGAATTATTTATACTTTCTTCATCTATTTCATGCATGATTTCTCTTATCTCTTAAAATAATTTTTTATTTAGTCTTTACTTGTTAAATAAAATCATTTAATACCTTCAGAATCAGGATTCTCAATTTCAGATTCCTCAAAAAAAAGCTGACCAAACAAACGAACAAGTGAACTGCCTTCGTCAGAAACATCGCCAATAAATTAACCTTAAAAAAATAATTATTATTATAAAATTATTTATTTTAAAACCTTTGATTTTGGACTTATCAAATTCATATTCATTAACTATTTTTTGAATAACTTCATGAATATTTTCAGCGCAGTATCCTCCAACCAATTCAACAAAACATAGATTAATTATTTCTTTGTTATAAAAAAAATGTCTGTCAATTGAGCTTCGAGACCTTTAAAAAATTTAATAAGTTTATTTTAAGAAAAACCAATTATAAAAAACTTTTAAAAAATAAAATTTTTAAAATCCTATTTTTTGTTGATTAAAATTTAAATAATCAAATTTTATAAATTAAATATATTTCAATAATTATGTATATTTTACCAAGAAATTCAGTTCGATTAAGTGAAGTCCATCCATCTGGTATCAAAATAATCGAAGTTGCATTTACAAGTTTTAGCTGAATACGTTTTTTAACTTTTTCAATTATTTATTCAATATTTTCAATATTGAAGGATATTGTAACAAAATGTATAGGTTGAAGATACCTTTAGCTTCTGCATTACCAACTTTCCTAGAAACTCATTTGCTAGTGCAGTAAAAGGAGCGTTGAAGAAATTATAAATTTAACTAAAAGCATCATATCATCAGTTAAATAGTCTTTTTCACTTTTTCCATCTCGATTTTGATAAGTTTTATACCAATCTCGACTAATTTTATGTTTTTTAAATGTTTATTTAAATTGGAAGCATCACCAAGAATTGAATGGACAATACATTTGTCAACCTTTTTCAAAAAAAAATATTTTTTTAGTATTTTATTTAAATTTTTTTTAAAAGTAATGCTTTAAATTTTAATAGAATTCTTAAAATATTCAAATCACCGAAAATTACACTAAGAATATTCAAAAAATTATCACAAAATTAGCATAGGAATAAATTTAATACACAGTTAAAATTTCATAATTTTTGCAGACTTGGCCAATACGTGCAGCTAATTTTATTATTTTCAAAAGTAATTTTAAGAGTTTTGCCGAGTGATTATAGCGGATAAAAAACAAAGAAAATAAACAAAAAAATTTAATAGAAAATAAACAAAAAAAATATAAAATATAGATAGTTAAATCAATATTTACTTTGCATATAAACTCAATTTTTTCGGTAAGTTTATTTTCAAAAACTGTTTGGCAACTAAAAAAATTTAAAATGGCTGTAAATTATTTGACTATTCTACCAAATCGGAAACTTTTTTTTAGAAATTGTTTTTTTTTTTGCAAGATTTATTAGCTCATTAACTGAAATTTCATTTGTTGCACCCATTTCATCATTATCTAGCTCATTAGTTACTGTTCTTGAAATATCTTCGTCTCTTCTTTCTAAATTTTGATCAAGTCTTAACACACTGGTATCAGTCCTTCTTGATCTCGATTGAGGAATGCTTTTACTTGATTCACTAGAACTTTCATTTGAATCACTTGAACAACTACCCGACTCATTAGAACTAACATCCGACTCACAAGAACTCCCATTCGACATACTGGAACTATCACTTGACTCACTAGAAAATTTTCGGTTTAATAATCGAGAAGAATTTTTAGCAGTTATTTGACTCTGTTCTGAAACTCTGTTGCTTTGTTTTTCAAGAATAACACTTGTCTGTGGAGAAATGTTAGCTATCGAATCAGCAAATTGTCTTATTTAAAACTGGACATGAAATAGTTGAATCCTGAGTTTGTATAAGAGATGGCTCAACTGAATTTTTTGCTTGTGACCTAGTTAATCTACCTGTACTTCTTCGGCTTAATTCTTGATAATCGACCTCTATATTTGTTCAATTTTTATTCCTTTAGAATATATATATTATAAATATTTTTAAAATGTTAGTGTTTGCATAATAAAATACGATTTTTTTTTTCAAAATTAAATTATGAAAAATTTAAATTTTTTTAAAAAAAAAATCGAAAAATTTTTTTCAATTAATCAATTTTTTCATGACAAACTAAATTTAACACTCAATTATTAGGCAAAAATATTAATTTTCTAAGATTTTCTATACTAAAAAATTCGGTTTTTCGGTATCGGTTTCGGTTCGGCACCGAAAAAATTTCGGTTTTTCGGTATCAGTTTCGGTTCAGTCAGTCGCACCGAACGGAAACCGAAACCGACCGTTTTTTTCGGTGCAAGTCTATGATGTAACTATATAAATTTTAATTAGAACTACTCATTCCTCTTGTTTTAGCTAGATTTTTGAATTTACCTTTTTTAATTTGTTGATTAATTGTTTACAAAAAAATTTTTTTTAATTTACCTTTATGAGTCGATTTTTCTAAACAAAAATATCGTTTTGATTATTCCATTTTAGAATTTTTATTTCAAGTTTACAAGAATCTATCTTGCAATTTCACTTTTTCTTTATGTAGCATATATAATGTGGAATCAACGAATTACAATAGTCCAAAGTACATTTTTAATTTTGACTATCATTTACGTGTAAATAGTTGGATTTTGAAGCCATAAAATCATCTAAATCTTCAAGAGCTTAACCATCACAAAATTATTATAGCTGACTGAATTTGAATTCGTTTTACAAATAGAATTTGTAATTTTTTTTGAAAGGTTAGATGATAAAGGATTAGAAAAAGAAACTGTCGACTCTGAATTATCTTCAGCCTTATTAGACATTATTGAATTACTAAATAATGAAATTATTTCAGAAATTTCTTTATTTGTATCTTTGATTGTCTCTGAGCTTTTAAATTCAATTTTTTCATTTTCTTTTATATCGGAATCCTCACTCGAGCAAAGTGCATTTTTTCCGCTTTGTTTTTTGAGATCTATTTATCTCAAAAAAATCCGGATTTTTTTTTTTTATTTCTTAATATCATCGTCATTTTAATTTAAATGAATTGGCATATTTTGATTAAATTGAAAAAAAAACTGTGTTTAAAAGTTTTTGCAATTATTAAAAAAATTTGCCCAAAAGTTAAGTTTATTGTGGTGAAAAGTTTTTTTTAATAATCAAGAATTGTGTCTAAAATTTTTGTTTTCTGTGTTAAAAAGTTTTTGAAAGGGCTAAATGAATTTCTGTGTTGAAAATTTTTAGGCTGTAGTTAACAGTGATTTAACTGTTGGTAAAAGTTTCAGAGTTGGGATCAGTTACATGAAATTCAGTTATCAGTCAGTTTCAGTTAATCAGATTATTTAATTTTCAGTTATCAGTCAGTTTCAGTTTTTTAGTAACTTTCAAAAATCAGTTAAATACAGTTATTTTAAAAAAACGAAACTATTATTTTATTGGAAATATTAAAAATAAATAAACGTTTCATAGTTTATAAAATTTTAGTTAATTTTTGAAAAATTGAATTTGACAAATTTTTGATAAGTAAGTCCACTATCTAAGTTATTTTTTATTATGAGTTGTAAGTTTTGTAACTCAGAACAGTCTAAAAAATGATTCTTAGTTATAGTTCTAAGTTAGAAAATATTATAGATTTAATTCTATTGCTATTTTATATTTACAATATTTACTCGATATTAAGAATATACCGGCACATGAAACGAATTCTTCTAATCGAATGATTTTTTTTTCAAAAAATAACTCAAATAAAATTAAAATATTCCTCTATTTGAGAAAATTTTTAAAAAAATATAAAATAAAATTTTGTTTATTTCACAAATTTTATTGGTACAAAAAAAATATTTTGAAAAAGACGGGTGTGTGTTTATTTGGACATTGAAAAAATTTGCATAATTATGAATATTATTTGTGATAAAGAAAAAAGAAAAATTAACTCGAATTGAGTCTTTTTTTGTCCAAGTTTTATTCAATTAGAAGAAAAAAAATTTAATTCGAATTATTCTTAATTTTGAGTAAAAACGGTAATTTGAAAAACAGTCAAAACTGGATAAACCGGAAAAAAATAGCCACAAAAAATTTTTTCCGGATTAAATTTTTTACGGATAATCAAAATTATTAAATTAAATGACATGGAAGCTTACTTTTAGCGGAATTTAAGGCTAATATTTATTGTCTCTTTTATATTAATATTTATTTGTTTCTTTCAAGAACAAAATTTAAAAACCGACATTTCATTGATCTAATAAATTATTAGAACATTTATTATTCATTTAATATTATTATTAAAAATAATATGATAAGCTTAATGTATAATATATATAGACTGACTATTAACATGTAGTTAATTTTGACGAATTTTTTTTTTAATTTTTTGTTGTTCTAAAAGATAATAGACCTCTCTTTATTATCAAGTATGAATTAATTAATCGAATAACAAAAAAAATAAAAATATAGAGTTCTGACTGTATTTCTTTTGTTTAAAAAAAGACCAAAATTTTGTCAGTTAAAATCAGTAACTGGCAGTTTTTGGAAATCAGTGATCAGTCAGTTTCAGTTTAACTGATAACTGAAATTAACTGAAACTGATCAGTTAATCAGTTTCAGTTTCCCAACTCTGAAAAGTTTTTTTACTGTGGGTACTAGGTAGACCCCTTGTTTTGGAAAATTTTCTTTGTAATTCACAAATTTTAGCTGAAATTGGCAAAAAAAGTGTCTGATAATATCAAATGGCAGATTGTAGGCCTCCTTAAAAGTGATAGTAAAACACAACAAGAAATAACCGAGCTGGTCGGTGTTTTACAAAAATGTGTCTCGTCAATCAAAGAAAAGCATGAATCTCCAGGTCAAGTCACTGGCCTTAAGCGCTACGGTAAAACCCGGAAGATAAATTTTCGAGAGGAATGATATATTTTTAGAGAGTTAAGAAAAAATCTTATCGTAAGCTCCAAAAATTTAGCCGTTGAATTCGATTCTAAATTCTCAAATGTTAAGGTAAGTATAACAATTAGAAGATTCCTAATAAAAAAGGTTTAGGGTTAGAATCTCATACGGCTGTCAGAAAACCTTTACTTACGGTCCAAGATCGGTTCAAAAGATATAAATGGTGTATAAAAGGTTGAACTGGACTGTTAATGATTGGGGGCGACTAGTTTTTAGCGATGAGTCAAATTTCATCATCATAAAAAAGTTCTCAACAGAGAATGGCTAAGCATTTCAACCGAATACGTACATAACTTAATAAATTCTATTCCGAAAAGGGTCGCTGTCTTTTTAAGAGCAATAGGTGGCCATTTTAAATAATGAAAAACAGATTATTCTAAAATTTTGACTTTAGATTTTCTAATTATTTTTTCTTAAAATATTGCCGCTCTAATTTGAAGTTAAAAATTGAGATCATTTTTATTTTTTCTTAATAATTTTTTTCTAATATTTTTCTATTAATAATTTTTCCAATAAAATTTATGGTTTTTATGCCGAAAATTTTATAAATTTCTAAGGATTATTCTAAACTTTTGAAACATACTGCATACAAAATCGAAATACATACTATCATAGTTTTAATTTAATACTGGTAGAATTTTGAGTATTCTTTCAAATTGTTTCATTTTATATTACAATAATGGAATTAAAATTTTTTATCTTAAATTCAAAAAACTCAAGTATGTAAAATAAATTTATATTAAATGCTTCCATTTAAATTTCTTCACTTCATCTAAGTGTATTTTAATTTATTTAGAAAACTACTGTATCAATTGCTAACTGAAAACTCTTACATGACTAATTTATTTACTCGTTTATAAAGAATTCAGCAATTAAAATTCAACGAATCTTATTTTTGTATTTAATTTGATTATTGAGAATGTTTTGGCTTTCTTCTATTTGAATATTATTCTAGATTTTTTTAAATTGTTTCTGGAAGAGAGTCAAAACATTCTTAGAATAAAAGCCAAATTTGGCTTTTGTTTATTGCAGAATTAGCGGCACTTAAGCAATTTCCACAAATAACTAAAAAATTGCTATAACATGCATGTCCCATCGTTACCATATGGTAACGATGGGAATTATTCCATATAGAATAAATGCAAAATTACGGTTTTATTCTTAGAGTACTGGTCAAAGGTTTACGGTTAAAAAAATACCTTTCGAAATAAATTTCCGACATCATTAAAAAACAGATATAAGCGTGGTCTAGTTACCCGTCTTTCTAAAGTCAACCTCTTAATTTAATAAATAGTTTAAAAATCGAAAAGATGGTATATGTTTTTAGATAGATGTTAAATTTGTTGTCTAAAATAAAAAATTACCAACGCTTCGATAACAAATGCTTTTTCTTATGCGGCATTTATATCATCACTAACTCTTCAATTGTTACTGTTTCTTAACTTTAAATACAGTATCGAATCAGTAATAAGAGAAATGATCAAATTACAAATGAAATGAACGATAACGAGGCTTGTTGTTTAGGTGTCCCATTTTTAAAGGAAAATGAAGAATGTCAAATTAAAAATATTGAGTGTGATTTATTTAAAGTTCCATAATAAAAATATAAAAAAGGAAAATTATTGTAGTGTTTTTCTATCAAATAAAATAGAAAAAATTTTTTCATTAAAGGTTCGATTATATTGTCTAAGAGTCTTCATTTGAAATAAATCTTATTAAAATTTAAAAAAAAATGCTAATCCATAAAAATTTTCTTGAGTTAAAGTCCAACTGTATTCCAAATGATGATATCATTATCATCAGAAGCACTAGCAAGATATCCTTTAGGATGAACTGCTAAATCATTTATTCTTCCGGAATGTCCTATTAGAGTCGTTAATTCTACACCTGTATTTACATCCCATATTTTAATAGTTTGATCGCTTGAACCACTAGCAAGATGACCAGCTAAAAGTAAAGCTAGACACCTGACTTCATCAGTGTGGCCATTTAAAGTTCTTATTAAAATTGGAGAAATTGTACTAACATCCCATATTTTAATAGTTTTATCAGCTGAAGCGCTAACCAAATTTCCATTCGGTAAGGCAAGAAGTGAATAAATAGTTCCAATATGGCCTTCAATAATAGAAAATTGAGTTTGAGTAAAAAAATTCCATATAACGATTTTAGAGTCTTCAGAACCTGCTGCTAAAAAATTATTTTTAAGATATGTCAAGGAATAAATTGAAGATGTATAAGTAATTTTAAATTTAAAAACCCGGGTAGAAATATTATAAATTTGAATAGTAAAATCAGAAGAACCAGTAGCAATTAAAGAATCTGATAGAATCGCTTGAGATAAAACAGAGCCGGTGTGCTGACCAAATTCTGAAAAAAACCCATCTAAATATGGAACCCAGGTCCGAAGATTATTGCTTTCAGAACCACTAACAGGAAAAAAGCCATAATAAGTTGTAAGAGAGTAAATTGCTGACAGATGTGTGCCAACATCAGAAATAAATTTATCATTCAACCACATTTTAATCAAGCTATCGGATGATCCGCTAATGAGGTATGAATCGTTAAGGTACGTGATAGCATTGACTGAAGAAGAATGACCAGAAAGAACGTATAAAGATGGAATTACAAGAGGAGTTGATGTACTTGTACTTGTACTTGTGGATGTGCTTGTCGAAGTTGATGTACTAGTGCTAGTTGATGTTGAAGTAGAAGTCGATGTGCTAGTACTAGTTGAAGTGCTTGTTGATGTACTTGTACTTGTACTTGTACTTGTGGATGTGCAAGTTGATGTACTAGTGCTAGTTGATGTTGAAGTAGAAGTCGATGTGCTAGTACTAGTTGAAGTGCTTGTTGATGTACTTGTACTTGTACTTGTGGATGTGCTTGTCGAAGTTGATGTACTAGTGCTAGTTGATGTTGAAGTAGAAGTCGATGTGCTAGTACTAGTTGAAGTGCTTGTTGATGTACTTGTACTTGTACTTGTGGATGTGCTTGTCGAAGTTGATGTACTAGTGCTAGTTGATGTTGAAGTAGAAGTCGATGTGCTAGTACTAGTTGAAGTGCTTGTTGATGTACTTGTACTTGTACTTGTGGATGTGCTTGTCGAAGTTGATGTACTAGTGCTAGTTGATGTTGAAGTAGAAGTCGATGTGCTAGTACTAGTTGAAGTGCTTGTTGATGTACTTGTACTTGTACTTGTGGATGTGCTTGTCGAAGTTGATGTACTAGTGCTAGTTGATGTTGAAGTAGAAGTCGATGTGCTAGTACTAGTTGAAGTGCTTGTTGATGTACTTGTACTTGTACTTGTGGATGTGCTTGTCGAAGTTGATGTACTAGTGCTAGTTGATGTTGAAGTAGAAGTCGATGTGCTAGTACTAGTTGAAGTGCTTGTTGATGTACTTGTACTTGTACTTGTGGATGTGCTTGTCGAAGTTGATGTACTAGTGCTAGTTGATGTTGAAGTAGAAGTCGATGTGCTAGTACTAGTTGAAGTGCTTGTTGATGTACTTGTACTTGTACTTGTGGATGTGCTTGTCGAAGTTGATGTACTAGTGCTAGTTGATGTTGAAGTAGAAGTCGATGTGCTAGTACTAGTTGAAGTGCTTGTTGATGTACTTGTACTTGTACTTGTGGATGTGCTTGTCGAAGTTGATGTACTAGTGCTAGTTGATGTTGAAGTAGAAGTCGATGTGCTAGTACTAGTTGAAGTGCTTGTTGATGTACTTGTACTTGTACTTGTGGATGTGCTTGTCGAAGTTGATGTACTAGTGCTAGTTGATGTTGAAGTAGAAGTCGATGTGCTAGTACTAGTTGAAGTGCTTGTTGATGTACTTGTACTTGTACTTGTGGATGTGCTTGTCGAAGTTGATGTACTAGTGCTAGTTGATGTTGAAGTAGAAGTCGATGTGCTAGTACTAGTTGAAGTGCTTGTTGATGTACTTGTACTTGTACTTGTGGATGTGCTTGTCGAAGTTGATGTACTAGTGCTAGTTGATGTTGAAGTAGAAGTCGATGTGCTAGTACTAGTTGAAGTGCTTGTTGATGTACTTGTACTTGTACTTGTGGATGTGCTTGTCGAAGTTGATGTACTAGTGCTAGTTGATGTTGAAGTAGAAGTCGATGTGCTAGTACTAGTTGAAGTGCTTGTTGATGTACTTGTACTTGTACTTGTGGATGTGCTTGTCGAAGTTGATGTACTAGTGCTAGTTGATGTTGAAGTAGAAGTCGATGTGCTAGTACTAGTTGAAGTGCTTGTTGATGTACTTGTACTTGTACTTGTGGATGTGCTTGTCGAAGTTGATGTACTAGTGCTAGTTGATGTTGAAGTAGAAGTCGATGTGCTAGTACTAGTTGAAGTGCTTGTTGATGTACTTGTACTTGTACTTGTGGATGTGCTTGTCGAAGTTGATGTACTAGTGCTAGTTGATGTTGAAGTAGAAGTCGATGTGCTAGTACTAGTTGAAGTGCTTGTTGATGTACTTGTACTTGTACTTGTGGATGTGCTTGTCGAAGTTGATGTACTAGTGCTAGTTGATGTTGAAGTAGAAGTCGATGTGCTAGTACTAGTTGAAGTGCTTGTTGATGTACTTGTACTTGTACTTGTGGATGTGCTTGTCGAAGTTGATGTACTAGTGCTAGTTGATGTTGAAGTAGAAGTCGATGTGCTAGTACTAGTTGAAGTGCTTGTTGATGTACTTGTACTTGTACTTGTGGATGTGCTTGTCGAAGTTGATGTACTAGTGCTAGTTGATGTTGAAGTAGAAGTCGATGTGCTAGTACTAGTTGAAGTGCTTGTTGATGTACTTGTACTTGTACTTGTGGATGTGCTTGTCGAAGTTGATGTACTAGTGCTAGTTGATGTTGAAGTAGAAGTCGATGTGCTAGTACTAGTTGAAGTGCTTGTTGATGTACTTGTACTTGTACTTGTGGATGTGCTTGTCGAAGTTGATGTACTAGTGCTAGTTGATGTTGAAGTAGAAGTCGATGTGCTAGTACTAGTTGAAGTGCTTGTTGATGTACTTGTACTTGTACTTGTGGATGTGCTTGTCGAAGTTGATGTACTAGTGCTAGTTGATGTTGAAGTAGAAGTCGATGTGCTAGTACTAGTTGAAGTGCTTGTTGATGTACTTGTACTTGTACTTGTGGATGTGCTTGTCGAAGTTGATGTACTAGTGCTAGTTGATGTTGAAGTAGAAGTCGATGTGCTAGTACTAGTTGAAGTGCTTGTTGATGTACTTGTACTTGTACTTGTGGATGTGCTTGTCGAAGTTGATGTACTAGTGCTAGTTGATGTTGAAGTAGAAGTCGATGTGCTAGTACTAGTTGAAGTGCTTGTTGATGTACTTGTACTTGTACTTGTGGATGTGCTTGTCGAAGTTGATGTACTAGTGCTAGTTGATGTTGAAGTAGAAGTCGATGTGCTAGTACTAGTTGAAGTGCTTGTTGATGTACTTGTACTTGTACTTGTGGATGTGCTTGTCGAAGTTGATGTACTAGTGCTAGTTGATGTTGAAGTAGAAGTCGATGTGCTAGTACTAGTTGAAGTGCTTGTTGATGTACTTGTACTTGTACTTGTGGATGTGCTTGTCGAAGTTGATGTACTAGTGCTAGTTGATGTTGAAGTAGAAGTCGATGTGCTAGTACTAGTTGAAGTGCTTGTTGATGTACTTGTACTTGTACTTGTGGATGTGCTTGTCGAAGTTGATGTACTAGTGCTAGTTGATGTTGAAGTAGAAGTCGATGTGCTAGTACTAGTTGAAGTGCTTGTTGATGTACTTGTACTTGTACTTGTGGATGTGCTTGTCGAAGTTGATGTACTAGTGCTAGTTGATGTACTTTTATTTTTTTCAGTTGTCCCTGTTGATTTTACGAAACTCCAAATAAAGCCGCTAACATTTTTTGAGGATTCTCCTTAAGTTAATAATAATTAAATTAATATCAAATTTAAAAAATTTTAAATTTTTTTATAATTTATACAAATCATGCTCATGGTTTAGTTTTTAATGAGTTAACAATTCATTATATTTATTTAAAATATTTTTTGATTTTTTGAAAAGCATGATATGGTTATATATAACATGGAAGAAAAAATTGTAGAAAATTTTTATGATCTGTTTTTTTTTTGGAAAAAGTACATAAATAACGAAACCTGAATAAAATTAAAAAAAAAACTCTGCAATGAAAAAATATGCAAATAGGTTCAACTTCATAAGTTGCAGCTAATAAGATAGTCTGCAAAATCTCTGCATTCTGCAAAAATAAATAAACTTTAATTTAAAGATAAATATAATTTTGTTTTCTTTTGGTACCTTTTTAATTAAAATATTCATTATTTTTTTCAAATTTTAGTTTTTGCGGACTCTCTTATAAACTTCAACTAATGAAGTTGCACCTAGTTGCAAATTTTTTTTAATTGCAGAGATCTTTTTTAAATTTTATATTCTAGTTTGATTCTTTTTGTACTGTTTTTTTGTACCAAAATTCACAATCTCCAAAAATTAAAACAATAGACGAAAATTCAAATAAAAAGATTCTAATACAAATTTGTACAGTTACGGCTAAGGTTGAGGACACACTTTTTTATTAATGCAAATCAGTCGCCAGTTAATTTTGACGATTTAACATAAATTCTTAATATTTAATTCTTAATGAGGATTTTTTGAGTGAGCTTGAAACAATTTTTTGGTAAGATCCAAATAAATTTTTGTTTAAAAAAAAAATCAGAAAAAAAATTGGTTAACCGAAAATTTCTATTCGGTTTACCGTTAAACTTCTATGAAATTAAGAGTTTAACCTTTAGAAAACTGTTTTCAAATTTTTTTTAGACCTTTTTTTTTGGTGTAATAAACATGTTATCTTTAGAGAACGAATTTTTTTCCCTAATTTTGCCTCAAATCTTTTTCTTACGGGACTTTAGAAATTAAATTAAAAAAAAATAACTTTTTACTTTCTATCACTAATAACTGATTTTCAGAATTGCAATCCATATACGTCATTTGGTAATTTCTAATTGCTATACATTTTATTTTCTCAGTTGTAGGTAGTTCGTTTTGAGAGCAATTAATTAGATTTTTAAATCTACAAAAAAATAAAATTTTAAAAATCGAAATAAAAATTTTCACTCAAAAATAAAATATTTTTCCAAAACTTTTATTTTTCAAAGCTTCTTATTATTCGTGTAACCCTTTTTTAGAAAGCATCGATTTTAGAAAGTACCTTTTTTAGAAAGTACCTAAGAAAGTTAAAAACGCCCTATACAGAAATGAGACAAAAAATATTTTCAAAATTGTGGCAAGTTTTGTTTTGATTTGCAGGACTTATTTTTTATTAAGTAAAAATGAAAGAAATTATGAATCTTCACTTTCAGGCTACAATTTCCAAACGCATATTTTTTAAGAGATTTTTCTTAGTTTTCATGCAAGTGTTTATGGATTGGTCGATTTGTGTAAAACTGAGACTTTTTTCTTACAAGTAAATAGAATTCATTGCTAGTATTTTTTTCCTTTATTCAGAGATTTATCCTTCAATTCTCAACATTCTAATACAATAATTGCTAATTTTGCTGGCATGTTAAAGTTTTTTGTCAATTTTCTTTTTTTCAATTTTTTTGACCAACAAAAATAGCTCTGCAAAACACTTAAAAGGACTTTTGGTGACAAAAAAAATTTTGCAAGGTGAAGCCAAATTTGCTGCACCTATTGTTAAATTTAATTGCGTTTTTAAATTAGACTTTTTTTAATGCTGTGCAAATTTGCACAGAATTCAGAGATTTCTGAAATTTTGCAAAAAAAAATCATTTTTGCAAATTTGCACAGCATTAAAAAAAGTCTAATTTAAATACGCAATTAAATTTGCACAATTTTTTCCAGACGTTGACAATAGGTGCAGCAAATTTGGCTTCACCTTGCAAAATTTTTTTTGTCACCAAAAGTCCTTTTAAGTGTTTTGCAGAGCTTTTTTTGTTGGTCAAAAAAATTGAAAAAAAGAAAATTGACAAAAACTTTAACATGCCAATTTTGCTGCTTGAAAATTGTCTGAAATATGCTCATTTATCATTTCAAATTTCAGATTTCAAAAATTTTTAAAATTCATAGTTATGATGAAAATTTTTCGTCATTTTGTAAATTGTAAACATTTTTTTTTTTAAGTTGAATAAAAAAAAATCTAACATTGACTGTTCTTCGATTTTTTCTTCATCTGACCAATAATCTACACCATTTATATTAACCGCGCCAATCTAAAAGAGATTTTTTTTTTGATAAATCTAAATGAAATAGTTCCAAAATCAAAAATTTCTTTTACCCAATACGACTCATTTAGATTTTTTGTTCGTAAATAATCCAAAAGAAAAATTAAATTCGTTGGATCTTTTAAATTGTAGAGGCTTAAGCTATTATTATTAGACCAGGCTTCTCCATCTAGCCAATTATATTTTTTATTTAAGACAAACGTGGATTCCTGATTTTGATTGTTTATTGGCAGTAAAGATGATTGACCATTTAAATTGATACATTTTTTTGCACTTGCGAGGCTTAATAATTTAAAAAATAAAATTATTTACAATTTTAAAAAATATATATTATATTTTTTACTAATAGTCTGCTGCATCGCAGTTGCATTGAAAATTAATACATTTTAGACCATGTCGGCATTGATAATTGAAATTACATTTCTTCAAATATTCCGATATATCTTTAAAGTAAGAAAATTATTTATTATTTTGATTAATTGATTGACTCATTAAGTATCTACTTGTTATGCTATTTTCATCTTGTCGTTTTTTTCTGCGACCTTTATTTCTTAAAGAACCATAATAATGAGGTCGATGATGAAGATGATGATTATTGCGATTATTTTTGGACCTATGAGGCCTATGCTTTATTTTTAAATTTTTACCTAAAATTAAAAAATTAATTTTTATATGAAATTTTAGAGCTTCTGTTTGACTCTATGAGCACGAAAAAGAAGTCATTGTTAATCTTTAGAGAAATTAAAAAAAATTAAATAATGATAGCAAGCTCTAAAAATTCGTCTTAATTTTAAAAAATTAAAAAAAAGTTTTTTAATTTCTGCAACATGCTAAATTATGGAAAAAATATGATATTTGAATTGAAGCTATGCAAAAAATAGGCATATCTTGCAGAATGCAGTTAATGTGTAAGTATTTAAAATCAAGTTCGTTATTTAATTTCGCAGTTTTTGCTGAGCTTCAATTAAAATTTAGCATGTTTTTTGCATAATTTAGCATTGCAGAGCTATTAATTGAACCATTAGGTTATTAAAAACTTATATTGAACCATTAAACATGCCGAAATTTTTTTATTAAACATAAAAATTTCACAATAAACATGTTTCTTATGATGTAAGTTTTTCGCAATTTAAATTTTACTTTTTTTTAAAAAAACTAGTTACTGAAATTTCATTCAAATAGTTAATTTGATTTATCATAAAATTGAAGCCGTTTTTTTCAAATTTGACCTCAAAAATCGAATTCTCAGGTCAAAATTAGCCTTTTTCGATTTTTTCAGTAATATTCATCGAAAAAAGTGAGTGTGTGCATTTATCGCCATATTTCCAGTTTCTTTCGAATTTTTAAGGGTTTTGTGAAAATATATCCAAAAAGATTTCACTCTTGTTGTAGAGGAAATTAAATTCTCTATCTATTGAGCCAATAAAACGAGGTGTGTGCTGGGCATTTTAACGAAATAAGTAGGTATGTGCATCATAAGAAACATGTTTATTGTGAAATTTTTATGTTTAATAAAAAAATTTCGGCATGTTTAATGGTTCAATATAAAGCCCTAAGAGAGAGAAATTTTTTGGCAAAAAAAAATTAAACATATCTCATTAAATGATCGAGTTACACAGGTAACCCCATTGTTTTATATTAAAATATTTTTGTCTTATAGTTCTGAATTGAGCGAATCGAGCGAATCGATCAAAAACTTCAGTTAACCAATTTTTCAAAATAAAAAATCAAACCACAGAACATATTTTTAAATTTAAAAAGATTACAAGTGAAGAATATCAATTAGCAAAAAAGAAAAAGAATAAAGCAATCTAATAATATTTTTAAGAAATTAGAAGAAAAATTCTATTCTTAGTTAAAAAGTTATTACATTTCTTTCTAAAATTATAATGAGAAAGAGTTTTGAGTTTAGTTTAATTAAAAAGCAATTTTTAAATTTTAAAATCATTGATCATAATTTTTTTTCGTTTTAATGAATCTAAATCCTTGTTTGTGATGTAGCACTAAAACCCTAAAGTTTAATCGCCTGCACTTAGTACCATCCTCCCCATGTTATAATATACCTAAATTTTGACGCATGCACTAACTTTTCGGGTCTGGTCCAAATATATTTGGACCAGACCCGACTTTGAGAAAATTTTTAAGACCGGTTCGTTCAATACGACAAAATATTAAACACTTCTATTACGATTGTTAGCTTGAAAATTATTATTTATAAATAAATCTAAATAAATTTGTATATATTTAGTTGGCGTCGCTTACTGTCCATTTTAAATTTTCAAATTCACTTTTTTAAATATTGCGAAGTCTATTTTAGTAAATTTTATCTTAAGTTTTTAAGTCTAAATGAGTCAAAATGATTTTAATCTAACGATCCTAATTTTAAAATATAATTTTTTTATAATGATCATAATCAGTCATCCAAATATTCTATATTTATTTTTTTTTTTTTTAATTGTTAATAAATACAGATTAAAATTAAAATTAATTTTTGTTGTTTTCAATTTACAAATAATCAATGTTTGCAAATAAGATAATGAATTATTAAATAAATTATGCGTTTAAATTTGAAGTTTATGCAAAAGTCAAATTAAAAAATTTTAAATAAAAAGGTGAGTTGGATAAATTTAAACTCTCTTTTCATAAATGAATATTTAATGAAAGAAGTAGAAAATTTAAAAATTGAACATTAAAAAAACTTTCACATCCTTTTTTATTATCATTTCGATAAAAAAATTTAAGCCCTAACAAAGTGACACTATGCTACATTAATGTGACATTTTTTTTTCTTTGACTGGGAAGTGTTCACAAAAAATGTGATCTTTTTAAAGATGCTGGTTTGGTGAACATGGTTGCTCACAAAATCGATGATCACGCAGTTTGTGATCATTTATTAGATCGCAGAAAATTACAGCCTGATCACTAAAATATATCTAATTTGAAATTTTGTGTATTTCAAAGAAAAATGTTTTTATTATAGAAATTCGTTTATCCGACCCAATTGGTGGACTGATTTATTCCGCTTTAAAAAAATGCCAGATCATCACCTGAATAAGTCATTTATTTGGATTGAAAAAATAAAACTGTTTATCTCACTTTATTCTATCTAAATTTTACTTCATTGAAACATTCAAAGAAAAATTAAAATTTTAAAAAATTACCAATAGATAGAGAATAATTAATTTTACTTAGTTGCATATTTTTTTGATACAAAAAAATTCAACCGAAAAAAGAAACACCTTTTTTTGAGTTTTGTACAAAATCTTTGTTTCTAAAAAGTCATGCGTTTGACTTTTGAAAATTTGAAAAATTATTCTTAGACAATTTTGTTAAAACATTCAACTCAGCAAGCTCTTTAAAAAAGCATTAAAAAGTTTTAAAAAAAATTCAACGACAGTAAGACTTTGACACTTCAAAACATCATCCACGCAGTGAGCAAAGACGTTAAGAAAAAAAAAACAATAAACTGGTTAGATAGTTTTTATAACTTACCATATGGCAAGTTTTTTTTTTAATTAGATTTTTTTTATGTACAATTTTATTCAAAAAAGGCCAAAGAATGGAACTTATGTTCCCAATAAATTTTGCTGCAAATAAAGCCTAAACTAGTCCTTTACTTAAATTCGGAGTTAAAAGCTGTTTATCTCTTTTTATTTTAACTAAATTTTTGACTTGAATCAACGAATCATTTGGTTTAGAAAATTGAAATTTTTGCTTTTTTTCTAATTTAGAAGACAAAAGGCTAAGATTGCTGAATCATGTGTGTTTACATAGTTTATACTTGTCTTCTAAATTAGTAAAAAAAACAAAATTCGATTTTATTCAAAACATAAGTAAAAGGAAAATATTCCTAAATTAAGGTGGAATAAAAAAAGACAAAAAGCTTTTAACTCCGTATTTAAGTAAAGGACTAGTTTAGGCTTTATTTGCAGCAAAATTTATTGGAAACCTAAGTTCCATTATTTGGCCTTTTTTGAATAAAATTGTACATAAAAAAAATCTAATTAAAAAAAAAACTTGCCATATACCAGTTTAACAGCGTTTTTAAAAAATATTGATGATTCTTTTAAACCTTTATTAAAGCAATGTTCTTAATAGGAAAAAAAACAAGAAGTACGAAACTTATTAGAGCATGTAAAATTGAAACTGTAAATGAACTGAAGAATAAAACAAAGGTCAACTTTGCTAGCAAACTTTTACAACTTGAAATAACTGCTATGCTGATAAGAGAACTAAACCAAGTAGACCAATTCATATGGCTTGACAAAAAGAGTCTATTTAATGAGTTAGAACAACTAACAGGTGATCGCCTTGAATTTGGACAAATTGTGATAGAAGGCCTGAGAATAATTAATAATACGAGACAAATGATTAGAGAAAATATGAAAAATCCACAAATTCAAGAGGTAAAATCAGCACTTAATTTAACTGGAAAAACACGAAAGGAAACATTAAACAAGCTACTAGAGATCAAGTTTTAAGCATAAATGTATAAGAGTAATTATAAAAAGTTGATACAGTATTTAAATTAATTATAATTTTATGTTAAGCTAATTTTTTTTTATTCTATTTACTTGAAATCTTTATAAAAAAAATTTTTATTTTTTTTTTATCTAGAAAACTGTAAAAATTTTGATGGAGACAAGTCACTCCAGCCCCAAATCGCCTTAGTCGCGGTCTTTCTTGAATAAATAAATGATTGCCTTAAACGCGTACAAACAAAAAAATAATCATTTTATTTTATACGAGGCAAGTTAGTCTATTTCTTTTTTCTTTTTTGTTTAATAAAATATTTTGAAAAAAATTTAAAAATATCGAATTAAAAAATTTATAGTAAGGTGCAGAAAAAATTGCTGCAACATTTTATCTAAAATTGAATTTTTTTTAATGATAGATTGGTCGGAAAATAAAATTTTTGGAAGTTTGCATTTTCTGCAAACATATTGCGCAGTTTAAAATAATGTCTTAATGATCTTTTTTTTTAACTACGCAATTTTATTTTCCTGTATTTTTGCACGAATTTTTTTGAAAAAAATTTGAACCAAAAAAAACTTTTTTCGATGCAGCAAAATTTGCTGCAAAATGCATCATTAATATTATTGTCAAAATGTTGTTATTCTATTAGAAAAATAATTAAAAAAAAATAAAAATTTTAACTTGTCTTTTTACGACAGCTTAAGAAAGTTTATAATCGAGCTTCAACTAATTTAATTAAAACATGCGCGTCTTTGAGTCTTAAGAATTAGGTAAACTGATAAATTACTTGTAAATAATGAACAAATAAATTTTTCAGTGGATTCACAATTTAAATCATCCAAACCAAACATGTTAATTGATGCACAACCTTCTCCTATCTTAACACTATTGCCACCTTTATTTGAAGGACTTCCACATTCACTCCAACTAAATAAAATTACATAACTACATTTTCTTTTTATAATTTAAAATTCTGAAATAAATTTCACATTAATCCTGATGAAGGAATTCTATTTCCATTTATCCATGTCCAATTGGAGGGTAGTCTATGAGCTTTAGCGCCAATCTTTAATATTATATTTTAATAAATCA
Source organism: Brachionus calyciflorus (assembly GCA_002922825.1). NCBI lineage: Eukaryota > Metazoa > Rotifera > Eurotatoria > Ploima > Brachionidae > Brachionus > Brachionus calyciflorus. The sequence goes on from NTPY01000614.1 coordinate 530,243, forward strand.
TCCGTTATAATGACAACAACAAAAAAAATTTATAAATTTACATAAAAATTTCCACTTAGATTATAAAACTTTAAAATATTAAAAGAAAAATCCAGAATATTATCAGAATCAATAGTCATCAATTTAGCACCCTTCGATTTACAATATTTACTTGCATCTAGCCAATTCATTCTTTCATTAGATATTAAAAAACAATTATTTTTATATTTTCTCCAATCGATCGGGCATCTCATACAATTTTTGTGAATCCTTTAAAACATTCAATAAACTAAAAAATCTAATTAAATTTATTTTATCTTTTTTATTACCAAATGTGATTGTAAGGACATTCGCAAATACCTGATTTACAAATGAGTCCTTGGCAACATTCTTTGTTAAAATTACAAGACTCGCCATTAGTTTTTAGTCTGAATCGATCAGGTTTGGCTTGGAAAATGTTTTTAAATAAAAATACAATTTTTGTTGTTTTGAAAAAAAAGCTTACTATTGTAGCTTTGATATTCTTGAAGTAATAAAGCCAAATATAATGTAATAAAAAAGTAAATTTTGAACTTTGACTTGTACATTTTTTAAAAACAATCAATTTTATTTTTTTTTTAATAATCTTCAAATTTTTTTTTGGTTTAAAAGCAGCAATCTTTTTTGTTGTGTAAAAATTTTGTGCTATGAATTTTTAATCTGACATTTAAATTGTTATAAAATTTTCCTTAAAAATTTTGTTATAATATGTTTTAGAGCTTAAGAGAATATAACATGAATATATTGTGTAAAATTTTATAAATTTTAAAAATAATCAAATTATTTAAGCATCACATTTTTTCAATTCAGTTTCAAAAGAAAAAGGACTGCATAGAATTAGCAATTAATTAAAATTTAAGCATTAGCATTAGTATTGGTATTAATTTATTTTAGCATTAATATTGAATTAAAAAAGTTTTATTGCCTTGCCTTTTTGTTACATTTTTTTAAGCAAATTTTTTTCTAACGGGTGCCCAAAATTACTTGTCCGAAGATTAAATTAAGGCAAAAAATATGTTCCCATCGAGCTGGACGCAGTTTTGTAAAGAATTTTGTTAGCTGATCAAAATGAGCCGTACATTGTTAAAATCGGATTATTTTTCAAGGAGATATACTTAAAAAACCTTCAAAAAACGTCATTTTTTAAAAATTTACACCCTGCTACACCCGATTGATAACCTTGGGTTTGAAACACATTTATAAAATTCATAAAATTTTACAAAATATATTCATGTTATATTCTCTTAAGCTCTATTATAACAATTTTTTTAAGGAAAATTTTGTAACAATTTAAATGTCAGATTAAAAATTCATAGCACAAAAGTTTAAACAAAAAAAAAATTTATTGCTTAAACCTAATAAAATCATGAATTTTAAGATTTTACAAAAAATATAGAACCATTATCCATCTCTAAATATTTTCTTGAATATAAAAAATAGAACTTTAGTTTTAGTTGATTTTGCATTGAGTCATGAATTGCTCTATTGATACCTAACTTCAAATTGTTTAAATAAAATAATATCAAGATGATATGTAAATATACATTGATCAAATTGTTTATACAAAAAAAACTATCGTTGACCATTACACCATAAGAAATAGGCAACATAAAAATTTGAATCAATTTAAAACATACGAATTTGAAAAATAAATAGAACATACTTTTTTATTTAAAAAATTTTAAATTTATAAAAAAAAAATATTTCATTTATTGGAATAAAAAACAGGATTGTTGCAAAAAATTCTATCTATTTAAACAAAAAAAAAAGCATTTTACTCTAAAAAATTTTTTGTTTTTATATTAAGATTTTATTTTAAAAAAATGTTTAATTTTCTATATTTATCACTTCTCTTTTTCCTAAGCTTTTATTCATGTTCAAAAATAGAACCCACTGAGTTCTATTCGAACAAAGAAATTCTCATTGGGCCAGACATATTCACCTTATTTTGGAAGCAAAATAACAGCGATATAATATTCGAAGCCCACTGGAAAAATTCTAAAATAATTCTGTTCGGTTTTAAATCGAATAATTTATCCGATGTCATGGTCTCTTGGATTAATGACGATAATAGTGGACATTTTTCCGATCGGCATTTTAACTCTCAAAATTCAAGTCTTATTTTAGACACTAAGACCGACTGGCTTCCATTAGACTTATTCAAAAACTCAAATTATACAGTTTTAAAATTTAAAAGACCAATACTTTTATCATGTCGAGAAAATTCAAGTCAAGATTTAGACATTAAACAAGGATTAAATAACTTAATTTTTTCACTCAGTGACAACACTACAAGTCTAATTCCAAATTTAAAGAGTAAAAAAGTGAAAATATTAAATAATTCCGGTCCTTTCGAGTGTTTTATTGAGAAAATAAAAGAAAAATTAGATTCACCATCAACTGAATTTTATACAAACTCAGAGGAATTAATTCCTGGTGTTTATAAAATATATTGGAATTATACTAAAGATGATATTACAGCTGAAATACACTGTAAATTGTGCGGATGGGTTGCTTTTGGTTTTAGTCCAAATGGCGGAATGGATAAAAGTGATGTAATTGTTTATTGGAAAAATGAAAATGGAGTTAATTTTACAGATCGTCACATTCGAGATAGAAATGTGATTGTAGACAAAAATCAAGATTGGTTTTTATTAAATAATATACTCAGGAATAATGTGACTATTTTTAAATTTACAAGAAAAATTGTTCTTTGTGATAAAGATGAAGATTTAACTATTGAAAATGGTTCACCTTATATAATATATTCTCATGGAGATCGAACACCAGAACCAGGCGAGGACATTAGTTATCATGGTGTTAATAATCGAGGTTCAAGAAAAATCAATTTTTTAAATGCTCCAAAGCAAATTGAAAAATTCGAGCCGTTAGATTCTGAAACACTTGATTTTAGTATTGAAAATTTAATTTTACCAAAGACAATTACTTTTTACTATTGTAAAGGATTTAAAGTACCAGGGAAATTAAAATCACAAAAAAGACATGTTTATAAATATGAGTTTTTATTTCCGAAGATTAATTATAAGAATTTTCATCATGTTATTATTTATGAATGTGATGCCAGTTATAATGGGTCTAATCCTAAATACAAAAATGGCGATTGTTATGCGAATAGTGTAAATATGGATCATTGTAAGTCGGTTTCGGTGGGATGGGCAGTTGGTGGAGAGGAGAGTTTTTCATTTCCGAATGATTTGGCTTATCCGATTGGAGGTGACACAGACTATTCTTTTATTGTATTTGAAATACATTATAATAATCCCGAAATGGATATTGGGTTTATAGATAAAGCTACGTTGAGGTATTACATGACAAAAACATTAAGAAATAATGAACTTGGTATTTTAAGTTTTGGTACAGATTCGAGTCCGTATGGTATAGCTATACCACCGAAAAGTAAATTTAACTTGAAGACTTATTGCTTTAAAGACTGTACTAATCAAGTAAGTTTGTTTTTTAAAACTTTTTCTGTTAAATTTCTATCTGAGATTTATGATATACATCTGAGTTTTATGCATGTTACATGTCTTTGCTGACAGCCATGTCACAGGTCTAATATAAGAACTCGTAGATGAGATCAAATATGATTTTTGTGGAATTCGATGAGCTGAATCGATTGATATATGGAAAAAAGGGTTCTAGACGGGTCAAAAGTAAAATATTCCAAAAATGTTAAAATAAATTTGAAAATCATTGTTTTTTTGTCAATTATTTTTAATCCACCAAAAATCGTTTTACCATATCCATACCAAATCTTTTCGTTTTACATGTTTTGCGCGTACAAATAAAGACTCGTCAATCTCAATGATCTCATCATTCCTACCTGAACAAAAATTTACATTTTTCGTCGAATTTTTAGGATTAAAAATACTTTATGTTTTACTCACATTTCTAAAATTGTAATTTTTGGGAGAAATCAATTTATGTTTAGTTCTCATTATTTATGTTTTATTCACATTTTATATGTTTTTTTCTACCTTATCCGTAAAATTACTGGTTAATGCCATCTGAATCTGGTTAATAATTTTTTTTTATTAGTAAACTTGAAATATATTATTTTTAAAGATGTTGGAAAATGAAAATATAACTTTATTTTCAGCTTTGCCACACACTCATTTAACTGGTTTTGAAGTTTGGACCAAAATGATAAGAAACGAAGTAGATATTGGATATTTATTCAGAAATAAATATTATGATTTTAATTATCAAAATAATTATTTATTAGATCCTCGTTTTACAATTCAAAAAGTGATTTATTTCCGTCGTCAATTTTTAAATTGAAATTTTTTTGAATTGAAATTTCTAAAGGGTGATGAATTCATAACTGAGTGTTCTTATGATACTAAAAATCGAACTAATTTTACATTAGGCGGTCTTGGTACAGATAAAGAAATGTGCTTGCATTTTTTTAGTTATTATCCAAGAAGAGTTGGTCTTAAGGCTTGTTGGTCTATGCCAAGTATCAAAGAATATGAAAATTTCATGCTAAATCTAAACAAGTAAGAAATACGATATTTATATTCTTTGATTATTTAATTAACTTTAGTCTTAAAGAAGTGGTGATGTTAATATTAAAAATTTGTACGACCCTTATGAATTAGATCTAGCAACGGATGAACTATTTGATCAACTGAACGCAAATCGTAACAAAATGAGTCTAAAAAAAAAGTTTGAAAAATTTTATAATGAGACCAATGTGCATATGATGTGTAATGAATTCAATGAAAAAGTTTACAGCCAACTTAAACCTAAGGAATCGATAAAATATGTGGATAAATGTGGAAGACCTGATAACTAAACAATTTCTCACTCAATTTTATTTTATTTTTTATATTTTATATTACTTTAGCTTACGAAAATTTTTTAAATTTTCGAAAAATACAGATTGACATTGCATTCAATTCTTCTCCAAAAGTGATTAGGCTCTATATCCAAATCTTTACTATTAATTCATTCAAGAATTTTGAATAAAAGTAAACATATTGACTAAACAATAAGCTTTCTAGTGGAATTTATTCACAAGCTTTACAATAAATTAGTGATGGGAGTTTTTCTTAGTTTTTAGCTAGCTAACTTTAAGCCAACTTAAAATAAGCTAACTAAAATTAAGCTTGCTTGGCTAAAATTTTTTTTCTTAAAAAAAAGGTTTAAAAAAAACACATCTGCGAAGTACAAAAACTCATAAACTCTGATTAATCTTTTTTAATAAAATTAAATTTAAAAGGATTTCCTTTGAGTTTATTGAGAAAAAATTTTATTTTGATTTATTAATAAGGATAAAAATTTATTGAATTTTATCGATAAATTCATTTTGTAATGGTCCAAAATTTTTTTTTATAAATTTATGACTAATAAATCAAAAAAAAAATTATCCATTAAAAAAAAACGAATGATTCAAATAAATAAAAAAATGAGGGTCCAAATTTTTTTAGCTAACTTATTTTATCAACTAAAAATTAGCTTATTTTTAGCTAGCTTAGCTAATTTAGCTTAGTTAGGGCCCTACAATAAATCGCCGAAAGATTTTTTAAAAATTCAATTTTTAGCAACAAGTTTTTTCCTGTAAATGTTTAAAACTTAAAAAATAATTATGAATCAGATCGAATCAAATTCGAAAACTGTTGGTACTCCAATAGAATTTAGGTATGAGGGGTCAATTGGTAAAGAAGTATAAAGTAAAGTAATTACTAGCATTAGTTCTACATCATTACCTTCAAGAGTCAATTCAAGATTCAAAAGAATTTTCTGGTTTAGAAATCAGATAATTGCCAAAAATTTCACACGAAATTTAGAATATTTCACTTTTTATTCGTCAAAACCCCTTTTTATTGTATACAAATCGACTCAGCTCATCAAGCTCATTAAAAATCATAATTAATCTCATTTATTCAAAGTGAAACATTGTAAATGTAAGTCAAAAAGTCAGACTTTGAATTTTTCATTAAACCCAAAGATTTGAAAAAGACAAGAAAAACTCCAAGTTAAAACAAGTATTTTAACTTTCTAAAAACATGTTTTAATAAGACATTAAAACAAGTAAAAGAAGAGTTTCACACATGAATAAAAGCGAAGCTTTATAATTGTTCAGTGGAGAAAACAAGAAAAATTGGATTTTCTGAAAATTTGGAAAAATGAAATTCGATTAAAAAAATAAATGTTGAAAAAAATTAACTCCAAAGAGACGAAAAAGGCAAATAAACTCAAAAATTAAGTCAATAAAAGTTGAAAAAATATAAAACTAAAAATTGAATGGATGTTTAAACAATCAAACTCTATGAAAAGCAATATGGCGCTTTGAAATAGGAGCTTTGCCACACTTAGTTTAAAATTTACAAAAAAATTCAAAATTTTCATATTTTTCGTCATAATTTCGAAAAGGTTACTGAATCTAATGCAGAAAACATTAAGTAACATTTGAATGAAAAGAAGGAATCGATTCATTCTATTAGAATACGAAATTTCCTCATTATTTCTCTAAAGAAAAAAAATTTAAAAAGATCCCTGTATAAAAATAAATAAACTATAAAATAATCTACATGGGTTAAAAACTCTAAATTAAAGTTAAGTTTCTTTGTTGAAATTTGAAATATTTTTCTCTTTATTGTTGCTTAAAATATTAAAAATATTGCACGTGCGTTCAACTTTACAACAACAAAAAAACTTAAAAATTCATTAAAAAAATAATTTTTTTTATTAAACAAAATGGAAGAATCTATTGATTTAATTGATGACGATAATATTCGTGATCAACTATCCACTTTGGAAAATAAACTAACCAATTTAGCAGACAAATTCAATCAAAACGATCCGAGTAAACTAATTGACCGAAATGACTTGAAAAACAAATTAACTAATTTAACCACGAATTTAATTGAGAATAATTTCACAGTCATTAAAAAATATTTACATTCAAAATCGAATCCTCAGACAATACCAATTCAAGAAACATGCGTTAGACTCTTAACTATTTGTACACAACACAATTTTGATCATGCCAAACAAATAAGCTCCGAATTCAACTATTTCAACGATACAAAAAATTGGTTGGAAAAGTTTCTACTCATCAAAAAATCCGATTTACGCGAAATGAGTTTAGACTTTCTTTTATCCTTACTCAAATACACACAACCACCTTTTAATACACAAGACAACGTGACTCTAATCAAGAAAATCCTACTCAAAACCAACGATTCAAAGTCACATTTGACTTTATTAAATTGTCTTTTTTCCCATTTAACCACCGATTCTAAACAAACAATTGATTTTATATTCAATCAATTCCTACATGGTATAATTAAAAATTCCAATTTTACCAAAACAGAAAAAATTAAAATTTTCTCCGATCATATTTTGAGCAAAATAACTAAATTATTAGACTCGGAAACAGATGATAACGAAATAGATTTAATTGTAATTCAATTTTTAAAGTGTTTATTTACGAGTACTAAATATGGTATTTCATTTTATGACAAAACAATGGGTCTTAAAACGGACAAAAATTTAAATCATTTAATTTTCAATCAATTAATTGATATAAATTTTTGTAAAATTTATAAAATAAGTCCACAGCTATTCACTGGGACACTTAAAATATGCCCGGATTTGACTCAAAAATTCATTAAAGTCAAATTGAAACAATTAGGAAATAATTTAGATTTATTTTATGATTTTCTAATTGTTTATTTCAATGAACAAGCCAAGAATATAAGGAGTTATGAGCGTTTTTTAGTAGGGAATGAAGACGAGAATTTTTTATTAGATCTTATTTTAGCTTCTAGTTTACCATTGGGTGTCAATTTTCAAAAAGATTTGACACTCAAAAAACTAGATTTATTAAATTCAAGTTTAAATTGTATTAAACAATGGAAATTCCTTATGGAAAATTCGGACACTTGTTCGACAAGTTTGAAAATAATTTTGGAAAAGAGTGAAAATTTCGATATGAAATTGAATTTAGATTTATTGAGTAAATACTTGCCCAAATTCGAGTGTTTAACTCAATTGAAAAATTTCCAATTAATTACGAGTTATATTGAAATATTTCAAGAGAGTTTAAATTTAATGGACTTGGAGCAAGTAGAGCTTGATTTAAGCTCCAACTTCGACCCCAGCGACGCCGAGAAGTATCTCAATTTTTTAATTTGTTTATCACAAATTAAATATAAAAATAATTTTGAGATAATAAGCGATAAGTTAAGAATTATTTTGATCGATAATTTAAAGAAAATAATCGTTAATTCGGTAATGTTGCCCGATTTGGTACGCTTATTCGAAATTGTACTTAAATCAAATGATTTAATTGAATTCGATGAGGATTTTATGTATTTGTATTTGAGGTCGCTGAGTCGAAAAAGTGATGTGGAAATAACTGAATTTTTTAATACTTTTTTATCGACTAAAAAAAGAAGTCTTATTTTGATGGATTTGGATAAGTCTAATGTTAATCTTAATGAATTTATTTCTATGATTGATAAAAATTCCGGCGAGTTTTTATTCAATACAAAAATATTAAGTAGTGAGGATTTTGAACAAGGTGATTTTGACGAGAACATAAAAATGGTATGTGATTTAATCGGAAAGAAATTAGTTATAAATGGGGAGAAAATTAAGATTAAATCCTATTCGGAAGCATTTATGTTTTATGTGAGAGAATTGTTGGATTTAGAAAATATGGATTTGAATGTTAGGCTATTTAATTGGTCTATTAGAAGTCGACTTTTGGTATTTTTATTGGCTCAAGTTATTAAAAAGGTAAGTGATTTTAATTTTTTTAAATCTATTCAAGGGGTTATAGACAATCGATGCATTTTTAACTGAAATGTAACTTTATAGACACTTTTTAAAAACCCATTTTTCTTGTGAATGGTACCCTCTTTCGGGTGCACTATAGTATCTCTTCCTAAATCAGATGTTTTTGCCTATCGTTTACGGTTGAGTGTCTTATTTTCTAAGAAATTAAAAAGCTTATAAATTTTCAAGAAATATTTTTGAGCTAGAAAAATGCATGAAAAAAGAATAAAGACGAAAAATTATCTTAAAATAATTGGATCTTGCTGGGTATGTGACCAGAGGGGTCACATAATATGGTACGAAAAATCTTATATTGATTAGGTGACCAAGGAAAAAGTAATTTTATAAATTTTTAAAAAATTGGTCATCAAAATTTTTTTCAATATTTAAATTGATTTTTTTTTATATGAAAAAAAGTATACTTATTTGGTTTTTGTTTTATTTAATTTGTTTGCCCGAGGAAAAAAAAACACTGTTAAAACGCTGTTTTTTGTCTGTTTCTTTGGTGTTTTTGTAGCGTTTTTAGGGGGTAAAACGTAAGGGTTTTATCGCGATAAAAAACACTAGAAAAAAGGTAAAAAAACGGCCTTTTTTTGGTGTTTTTTTTTAAAAAACAGATTAAAAAAAAAAAAAAACATCAATTTATTGACATTTTTTTAATGAAAAATTGCCCTAAAAACGCCTAAAAAAACATTATGCCGCTTAACCTGATTTTTTTCACGTTTTTTAAGCGTTTTTTTAGTAGGGATACCGAGATAATTTATCAGTTATACCGTATTCCCTTGCAAATCTCTATTTTCTCTTCTAATATGACTATTAATAAAAACCTCATAAAAAGTTTTATCGGGATTAAATTTAATTTTATATTTTTGGCCATAATCAGTAATAAGTGCATTAGTTCTTTTTTCGTATTACTAGAAACTTCAATAACATCTACATACGCTACAAAATCAATTTTAATTTTTACGTAAATTGACACCAGCTTTATGCGCTGAATTTTTTTTGGGAAGTTCTTCCAAATAGATTGAAAAAAGACTTCGGGTGCTCTCCCACCCAAGTCAGTTTTGGAAAAAAGTCCTAATGGAAAAAAAAAAAAATTTATGTTTTGATTGAAAAAATAGCACTTAAAATTCTGAATTTAAATGAGCGAATAGAAATAAATTTCACGTTCCCATTTTAAACCATCTTTTTTAAACTCTTTTTTGAAAGTTAATTTTTTTCTTAATAAATTTGTAGGTCGATGGCACAGACTTTGATAAAGATTTCGAAATACTAATTAAAAATTTCGAAAATAGTTTCGAAACTGTAAACGAGATGACTAAAATCGAAACAATAACACAAACCCAACTAGACAAACTCAATAAAATAATTGAAATTTTACTCAACAGTCAAATATTAATAAGTGAATCATTTCAAAATGAAACAATTAGTCACTTTATAACGACATCATTACAACAAACATTGACATCAAATAGAACAAAACTAATCGAAGCATACATAAACGAGTACACTCGATCTCACAATGACGATTCGTTCATTTTAAATCTTGACTTAAACAAGTCACAATTCGATTTAATTCTAAATAAATTAATTCATAAATTTGACTTGACTAAACAAGATTTAAAAATGAGTAAAAAATTTTTCAAAATGTTTACACAATTTTTGATTAGAAATAAACAAAGTCTAATTGATCCGATTGCTTTGAATTTTACGGATAAAATAGGGAAATTTAATGGCAATTTAGAATTGTATATAAAGTCGCTTAGACTCGTATTACTCGCTTTGAAATCAAATTTAAATTTATTAGATGATAATTTGATAGAATTTCTATTCGAACTGAACACATTCGAATCGAATTTATTTCAAATTGAGCTTAAAATGGCCGAGAGTGATGAAATGAAAGAATTAATCGAGTCTAAATTTAATCAATTTAAACCTAAAGAGTTGAAGAATGAATTAAGTTGTGATGTTAAAGTTCTTTTAGATGAATATAAAAATACATTGAGTGAACAAGATGTTAAAATTTTGAAAAAGTTAAAAGAGAATGACCCTGATTTGAATTGTTTATTATTCAGTCGAGTCTCAAGAGTTAATAAATCAAATGATTTAGAGCATAAACAAGTTAAAATGACAGATTTTTTGACGTTAAAAATCGACGATATTAAATTGTCTAATAGTATACGAAATTTTCCATTAGAGCGTAAAGTCGATTTAATGGAAAGTTATGAGGCCTATGATGAAATGGTCTATGATCCTGTTTATTTATTGCCTAATTTATATGATCTTTTAGATTATGGTAAGTTTTTTTTTAAATTAAAATTGAAGTGAAAAACGAAGTTAAGTATCGCTTGGCTCCGGGGTTCCAAGCCAAGTCGTACTCCAAGAGTCGAGTTCGCAGTCATTAAGTATCTCGGATGAGTGGCTCTGTCTATCCACCCAACGTCCCCCAGTTTTTCATTTAATATTTGAAGCTTTGAAGTAAATCTTCGTTGAAGTTTTTGACCATGATTGAAAACTAATGTGTAAAATTTCCTCAATACAATCATTAGAGAGAAGGGCTTGGAATGTTAAAGCATTTCATAAGGAATATTATCATGCTCAACTACTTTATTTGACTTGAGATTATTAATAGTCGGATTAAATTAAAATTCACTAATCCAAAATTTATAAACTTTTGATTTGAACGGCAATTTATTTTTAAACTTTGAAATAACAAAACCGATGTCTCTTATACTTAAACAGCTTTTCAGTTTTGAATACTTTTTTTTGAATTGAACTCTTTGATTATACGTTTGTTTTCTATTCTACGCTCATGACTTAAATTATGCAAAACGTCTTCAAGTTTCTGCTTGATAATACTAACTTAATTTTTTAAATTTGGTTTGACCAATTTCACTTTCCGATTTTAATTGTTTTGTTTATTTTTTCCATACCAATTTTCTCCATACGTAGAGATTAGTGTCGACTGGGTCGACTACAGTCGACTCATTCTTTTGGGAAGTCAACTCGACTCGACTTTTATTTTTTTTTAGTCGACTTGACTTTTTAAAACGATGAGTCATTTTTTTGGCTTAATTTCAATGGGATTTGTTTAAAATACCTTTTTAACTTAATTTTTTTTAGTGTTTTAGTTTAAAAAAAATGTTTTTAAAGATGTTTTACACTTGTTTTTTACTTAAAATTTTTTTAAATTCTTATAAATTTTCGATTGCAAGTTTCATATACGCAATTTTTTTCAATCGACTCGATCCAGTGGTCAAAAATTCTAAAAAAATGGAGTCGCCTCGACTTTTATTTGTTAATAAAAGTACAGTATAAATTAAAACTAACTTGTACGCATTTTGTTCCTCGACTCTTCCTTTCCTCTTATTCGACTTTTCCTCTGAAGAAAACAATCAATAAAAACTAACATTTTATAACGTATTTTTTGAGACCTTTAAATTTATCGAAAAGAAGAGGAAGAGTCGAGGAAGAGGAAAAGAAAATATTAATTCGAGTCAAAACGATGAAATTTGTTGAGGATTGGGATTGGATCGAAAGATGTTTTTGTATTTAAAAGTTTATTAAACTAAATTAAGTTAAAAAATAAAATAAGAAAAACTTTATTTATACCCTCTAAAAAATAATTGTTTATCATATAAATTTCAGTCTTCCATTTGATTTACATTTGTCAAACTTTGATTACTTAAGATTATGTAATTGTTTGTTATGTAATCAACTTTTAATTTTATTATGTTGATAATATTCAAACTCTTCTACTCTTTTCTAAGTTCTGCTTTGATACGATATTTTACTTAAAAAAAAAACGGTTATCTAAAAAACGTAATTTTGTCGGGAAAAAAGCTCGTAATCTTTTATTACCAGAAAATTAAAATAAAATTTTTTTTAGCAAATATTGTTGATGTTCTTCAATTTATACAATCAAAATGCTTATCATATTTGCTATCAAGTCTAAGTTCACAATGTTCAAAATTAAGATCTTTGGCATACGGCTCAATATACCGTTTTATATCTCACTTAGAAAGTAATTATTTTTTTTTACCAACAAAAAAAACAATTTTTTTAAATTTATTTTTTGTAATAAAAGACAGTCGAGTTTATTGCAAAAATATTCTGACATATCTCCTAACACTTTTACGTAATTCAATCGAAAAAGAGAACCAACGTCTACCAGTAGTCACTAGTGTTTTCTTGGCCGAGTCTATTTTAATTATAATAGAACCTGGTAGTGTCCTTTACAAACCATTAGTCTCATTTTTTCTATTAAAACCAATTTTAGATTTAACAAATGTCCCCGAATTTTATAAACTATTCAACAGTTCTTCACTAGATTTCAAAATAGAACGCAAATGGATCTTGTCTATTTTGTCAGTAAGTTGTCGTAGTTCATTAGAATATCGTTTGTATGAAAAACGCTTTGTCTATAGACAATTATTGTCTATTTACGATTCGAAAATAAGCGATTACGAAGTTAAAAATTTAATTCTAGATTTATTATTGAGAACATGTGAGACCAAATTTAATTTAATTGATCTAATTAAAAAGCATTATTTTCTCATATGGATGACTAGTGTCTTGGAAACAATTGTTATAGATGAAAATAAATGTGAACATTTTATTAAATTAATTAAAATTTATAGTTTAATATGGAGGCAATTGAGTGTGGTTAAAGATCAAAAATTACCATTGGGTTTTTTGAATCAAATGTTTGTTTTAATGAGAGTGATACGTGAGAAATTAGCCGAGAATGAAAAAAGATTTGAAGCGATGTTTATCGAGAGTCTAGAGACTAAGAAAGTACTTGAGGATTTTTTTCGAATTAATGATGAATTAATTGGAATTATGGACGAGTACGAAATGATGAGTTTTAATGGGAAATTAGAAAAGAGAAATTTGAGTCAAATTATTGAGACTAGTGCTTTGAAAGTCGAAAATGGTGAGATTAAAAATTTTAACGATTTTTTTAATTTTGTTCAAAATGGACCAAATGGTCTTATTAAAAGAAAATTAGATTTTGATGAAGGCGTTGTTGTTGTCAAGAGTAAAAAATCTAAAAAAATTAAATAAAATTTTTTACTGTTGGTATTTTGTTGATTTGTTTTATTGAATGAAATAAATTGCTATGAAAAAAAAAAAAATTTTTTTTTAAATTTATTTTGAGGATATCTGAGGATTTTTTTTCAGACCAGACCTTTTTTGAAGACCTAATCGACAAAATTAAAAAAAAAATTTTTTTCAATAAAAATGAGTTAAGGGAATAAAGTAACCAAAATTTTGTAATTTTCAAAAAAATATATTTTACCGTTCAGGAAATACAAGAAAAAACAAGTTTTTTAGAAATTGTCTGATTTTGGCTCTTATGTCTGCCTTTAAAGTTATTTCCAAATAATATTTTTATGGTAACAAACTATAGGAATGTTGTATTCCTCATATATGACTTCAACTACTCTTCATAAATGCATTTAATTTAGCTGTGTAAAGAAACACTTTAGTGTGATTCGTTTTTAATAGTATAAGGTTCAAGAACTTCAAAACTTAAGTGCTATCTAAATTTCTAATTTTTGACTTGAAATTCCTAAATTAGGCTCTTTGAAACCATATATCATTTTTTTTAAGGGGGCTAAAAAAAAATTTTTGTTTCCAGGGGTCTGAAAATAACTTTCCTTTTAAAAATTTGTTCTTTCAGACCCAGGTATTCAATGATAAAATTATAAACTTTTTTAACTTTAATTTTAAAATTAAGTCGAAACTTGACTTTAAAATTATATTTTTGAAAGACAAAATTCGACTTGACTTTTCTTCAAATGTATAAGATCATTAGTAACTGTATAAGATCAAAAGAATAATTCGAAAATTTTTTTATCGACAAAATTGTTAAATTTTAATTTAAAAAAATTAAGTTTTTGAAATAAAAATCTTTTAAAAAAATGTGTAAACCTAGCCAATTCTTACAATTCTTACATGAGTATTTTATTATGTTAAAGTTGGTCTTTAGAGAGTCGTATTTAGTAAGTAAAATTGATAATTGGTCTTCTATACCGTCACAAACTCAAGCGTGACAAGCATTAGTTTCAAATGTGATCGACACGACACCAAGGTCAATAAAATGAAAGATTTAAAACCGAAGTTTAAAATTATTTAAAAAAAAATTCTTAATCATTAAAACCAGTTTTTCTTATTAAAAAAAAATAACAATAATAAATTGTATTTTTTTTTTGAGCAAAAATTTCATTTTTATAATTTTAATTTATTACCCGACTTGAGTCGGGCTCAACAAATGCTTAAATACTCATTAGAGAGCAGTCCACCACGGAAATCTTTAGTAAAAGGCGAAAGATTTATTCGTTCTGACGAACTGCATGAGTTTACTGATCTTTTCCTAACGCTCAAACACTTTTATAAATACTCTTTTTTTAATTTTCTTCAACCCATTATTCCATTCAACTTTATTTTTTCGTTATTCAAAATAAAAAAGCGACATCTTCGTTGTTATAGAAACCAAAAACTTTATCAAAAAAATTTATATTGAAAAAAAATTCAAAAAAAAAAAAATTTTTTTTTTATTATGAAAAAAAATGAGTGATGAAAGTGTGTGTATCCTCGAGCCACCAGATACATGGGCTTACGAGCCACCAGAGAGTATTTGGCAATTTATAAAATCCTTAGCTAATCAACAAGAAATTGATGTCATTGAGAATAAAATAGGCTCATCTCTAATCGAAGAATCCCTTGACCTCCATGCCGAAATCGACACTTTATTAGAAATATGGCGAGATTATAGACACGAAACAGAGCGTACTTTACTCACATATCGTCAACCACAAAATCCAAAAAAAAATCTCGAACCAGCCAATGTTCGTAATACACTCAAAAAAGAAATAGAATTATTTCTACTACAACTTCGACAACAATACAAAATGGACCATACTAAATTCAATGCACAAATCTTAAAGAACAATCATAATTTAAATGTTATAAATTATGTTCTTGGTACACCAGTAAATAAAAATGAAGACTTATTGAATGAAGATCGACCACGTACAAGTCGTAGTCGACTTGGTTTCGATACACCTCTAATCCCAAGACCACGTACAAAACAACAAACAACACTCAATGAACAAATTGAAAATTTACCTGAAGATAAAATTAATTTTGTCGATATAGACACCATAGTCGATAAAATTCAAACAATTTTAAACGATGAAATAAAACAGTTAAAAGACGACATTGAATTTCTAATGGATTGTTTAGATAAGGAGTCGGAGTTTAGGATTAAAACAAGTGGTATGCTTAAAGAGCCTAGTATTAATGAGTTAAAAGAAGAGCGTAAAAAATTAGAAAGTGATTTGTTGAATTGTAAAAATGTGGTTAAAATAAGTGGTTTGCCAACGAGTGTATCGGCTATTAATTCAAATAGATCTATAAGTAGAATTACACCGAGTCCTCCGGGTAGTGCTAGTTCTATGCGAAGTTTAAATAGTGTTAAAAGTGTTCAAAGTGTTAAGAGTGTCAGATCTGTTTCTAGTAATAAAACACTAACACATCGTGTTGTTAAAGCACCATTGGCCATTGTGAGTCCGAGTCAAAATGTGTCCAAATTAAAATTGGATTTAATACAACGGAACAGTTCGGCATCTTCGTCAATTGATTTGACATCGTCGTCATCGTCCTCTATGGCTAATGGTCAATCTAGTTCAGCGAGAAAATTTAGACAAATGGTACTTGAGTCGAGAGAATAGAATTTTGGTTTTGTATAGCTTTTTATTTTTTATTTGTTCTTATTTTTTTATTAAGTTTTTTCAATTTCAAATTCTATAGGTTTGGTGATCTTTAAAAATAGAAATTTAAAAATATCTTTTATTCAAGAGAGCTTATTTTTGAAAAAACTAACCACTTTTTAGTTCTTGAAAAAATTTTGTATTAATTCCGGCTTTGTCAACAGTCCCAAGTGAACTTCGAGATCTTCAAAAAAAAAAAATAATTTCAACTTTTTCGGAATAAAATTTATAATTTTTTTTCAGCGGCTTCAAAGAGTAAAATTCTTAATCAAGTCCATCTTCAAAAAGATAATATTATATCATAGTAATAAAAAAAAATTTTGAAATAAAAATAAAATTATTAGTACAAAAAAAAACTACAAAAATAAACACTAAATAAGACTATTTATAATTTTCTGTGTCCATTCTTTGCTTTAAAAGCAGGTCAAGCTCATTATATAATTAAAAAAATCTAAGTTTTGATTCATTAAGCTTGCAATAAGTGTTGTGAGTCGACTAGGAAATCATCAAGTCGACTCTAATCGACTAATTATTTTTCGGAGTCGTAAAACTATTCGACTAGAAT
>NTPY01000614.1:548177-568534 GCA_002922825.1 Brachionus calyciflorus
GAAATTTCTTTGCAAAAGCGATGTCTGTTATACTTAAACAGCTTTTCAGCTTTGAATACTTTTTTTGAATTGAACTCTTTGATTATACGTTTATTTTCTATTCTACGCTCATGACGTAAATTATGCAAAACTTCTTCAAGTTTCTGCTTTACAATACCAACTTAATTTTTTAAATTTGATTTGACCAATTTCACTTTCCCATTTTAATTGTGTTGTTTATTTTTTTCCATACCAATTTTCTCCATGCGTAGAGATTAGTGTTGACTGGGTCGACTAGAGTCGCTTAATTTCAAATACATTATTTATTAAAACTAACTTGTACGCATTTTGTTCTTCGACTCTTCCTTTCTTATTCGACTTTTCCTCCGAAGAAAACAATCAATAAAAACTAAATTTAAATTTATCGAAAAGAAGAGGAAGAGTCGAGGAAGAGGAAAAGAAAATATTAATTCCAGTAAAACGATGAAATTTGTTGAGGATTGGGATTGAATCGAAAGATGTTTTTGTATTTAAAAGTTTATTTAACTTAATTAAGTTAAAAAATAAAATAAGAAAAACTTTATTTATACCCTCTAAAGAATAATTTGTTTATCATATAAATTTCAGTCTTCCGTTTGATTTACATTTGTCATACTTTGATCACTTATAATTATGTAATTGTTTGTTATGTAATCAACTTTTAATTTTATTATCTTTTCTAAGTTCTGCTTTGATACGATATTTTACTTAAAAAAACGGTTATCTAAAAAACGTAACTTTGTCGAGAAAAAAGTTCGTAATTTTTTATTACCAGAAAATTTAAATAAAATTTTTTTTAGCAAATATTGTTGATGTTCTGCAATTTATACAATCAAAATGCTTATCATATTTGCTATCAAGTCTAAGTTCACAATGTTCAAAATTAAGATCTTTGGCATACGGCTCAATATACCGTTTTATATCTCACTTAGAAAGTAATTATTTTTTTTTACCAGCAAAAAAAAAACAATTTTTTTAAATTTATTTTTTGTAATAAAAGACAGTCGAGTTTATTGCAAAAATATTCTGACATATCTCCTAACACTTTTACGTAATTCAATCGAAAAAGAGAACCAACGTTTACCAGTAGTCACTAGTGTTTTCTTGGCCGAGTCTATTTTAATTATAATAGAACCTGGTAGTGTCCTTTACAAACCTTTGGTCTCATTTTTTCTATTAAAACCAATTTTAGATTTAACTAATGTCCCTGAATTTTATAAACTATTCAATAGTTCCTCATTAGATTTCAAAATAGAACGCAAATGGATCTTGTCTATTTTGTCAGTTAGTTGTCGTAGTTCATTAGAATATCGTTTGTATGAAAAACGCTTTGTCTATAGACAATTATTGTCTATTTACGATTCGAAAATAAGCGATTACGAAGTTAAAAATTTAATTCTAGATTTATTATTGAGAACATGTGAGACCAAATTTAATTTAATTGATCTAATTAAAAAGCATTATTTTCTCATATGGATGACTAGTGTCTTGGAAACAATTGTTATAGATGAAAATAAATGTGAAATTTTTCTAAAATTAATTAAAATTTATAGTTTAATATGGAAGCAATTGAGTGTGGTTAAAGATCAAAAATTACCATTGGGTTTTTTGAATCAAATGTTTGTTTTAATGAGGGTGATACTTGAGAAATTAGCCGAGAATGAAAAAAGATTTGAGGCGATGTTTATTGAGAGTCTAGAGACTAAGAAACTACTTGAAGAATTTTTTCGAATTAATGATGAATTAATTGGAATTATGGACGAGTATGAAATGATGAGCCTTAATGGTAAATTAGAAAAGAGAAATTTGAGTCAAATTATTGAGACTAGTGCTTTGAAAGTCGAAAATGGTGAGATTAAAAATTTTAACGATTTTTTTAATTTTGTTCAAAATGGACCAAATGGTCTTATTAAAAGAAAATTAGATATTGATGAAGGCGTTGTTGTTGTCAAGAGTAAAAAATCTAAAAAAATTAAATAAAATTTTTTACTGTTGGTATTTTGTTGATTTGTTTTATTGAATGAAATAAATTGCTATGGAAAAAAAAAGTTTTTTTTTAAATTTATTTTGAGGATATCTGAGGATTTTTTTTCAGACCAGACCTTTTTTGAAGACCTAATCGACAAAATTAAAAAAAAATTTTTTTTCAATAAAAATGAGTTAAGGGAATAAAGTAACCAAAATTTTGTAATTTTCAAAAAAATATATTTTACCGTTCAGGAAATACAAGAAAAAACAAGTTTTTTAGAAATTGTCTGATTTTGGTTCTTATGTCTGCCTTTAAAGTTATTTCCAAATAATATTTTTATGGTAACAAACTATAGGAATGTTGTATTCCTCATATATGACTTCAACTACTCTTCATAAATGCATTTAATTTAGCTGTGTAAAGAAACACTTTAGTGTGATTCGTTTTTAATAGTATAAGGTTCAAGAACTTCAAAACTTAAGTGCTATCTAAATTTCTAATTTTTGACTTGAAATTCCTAAATTAGGCTCTTTGAAACCATATATCATTTTTTTTAAGGGGGCTAAAAAAAAATTTTTGTTTCCAGGGGTCTGAAAATAACTTTCCTTTTAAAAATTTGTTCTTTCAGACCCAGGTATTCAATGATAAAATTATAAACTTTTTTAACTTTAATTTTAAAATTAAGTCGAAACTTGACTTTAAAATTATATTTTTGAAAGACAAAATTCGACTTGACTTTTCTTCAAATGTATAAGATCATTAGTAACTGTATAAGATCAAAAGAATAATTCGAAAATTTTTTTATCGACAAAATTGTTAAATTTTAATTTAAAAAAATTAAGTTTTTGAAATAAAAATCTTTTAAAAAAATGTGTAAACCTAGCCAATTCTTACAATTCTTACATGAGTATTTTATTATGTTAAAGTTGGTCTTTAGAGAGTCGTATTTAGTAAGTAAAATTGATAATTGGTCTTCTATACCGTCACAAACTCAAGCGTGACAAGCATTAGTTTCAAATGTGATCGACACGACACCAAGGTCAATAAAATGAAAGATTTAAAACCGAAGTTTAAAATTATTTAAAAAAAAATTCTTAATCATTAAAACCAGTTTTTCTTATTAAAAAAAAATAACAATAATAAATTGTATTTTTTTTTTGAGCAAAAATTTCATTTTTATAATTTTAATTTATTACCCGACTTGAGTCGGGCTCAACAAATGCTTAAATACTCATTAGAGAGCAGTCCACCACGGAAATCTTTAGTAAAAGGCGAAAGATTTATTCGTTCTGACGAACTGCATGAGTTTACTGATCTTTTCCTAACGCTCAAACACTTTTATAAATACTCTTTTTTTAATTTTCTTCAACCCATTATTCCATTCAACTTTATTTTTTCGTTATTCAAAATAAAAAAGCGACATCTTCGTTGTTATAGAAACCAAAAACTTTATCAAAAAAATTTATATTGAAAAAAAATTCAAAAAAAAAAAAATTTTTTTTTTATTATGAAAAAAAATGAGTGATGAAAGTGTGTGTATCCTCGAGCCACCAGATACATGGGCTTACGAGCCACCAGAGAGTATTTGGCAATTTATAAAATCCTTAGCTAATCAACAAGAAATTGATGTCATTGAGAATAAAATAGGCTCATCTCTAATCGAAGAATCCCTTGACCTCCATGCCGAAATCGACACTTTATTAGAAATATGGCGAGATTATAGACACGAAACAGAGCGTACTTTACTCACATATCGTCAACCACAAAATCCAAAAAAAAATCTCGAACCAGCCAATGTTCGTAATACACTCAAAAAAGAAATAGAATTATTTCTACTACAACTTCGACAACAATACAAAATGGACCATACTAAATTCAATGCACAAATCTTAAAGAACAATCATAATTTAAATGTTATAAATTATGTTCTTGGTACACCAGTAAATAAAAATGAAGACTTATTGAATGAAGATCGACCACGTACAAGTCGTAGTCGACTTGGTTTCGATACACCTCTAATCCCAAGACCACGTACAAAACAACAACTCAATGAACAAATTGAAAATTTACCAGAAGATAAAATTAATTTTGTCGATATAGACACCATAGTCGATAAAATTCAAACAATTTTAAACGATGAAATAAAACAGTTAAAAGACGATATTGAATTTTTGATGGATTGTTTAGATAAGGAATCGGAGTTTAGGATTAAAACAAGTGGTATGCTTAAAGAGCCTAGTATTAATGAGTTAAAAGAAGAGCGTAAAAAAATAGAAAGTGATTTGTTGAATTGTAAAAATGTGGTTAAAATAAGTGGTTTGCCTTCGAGTGTATCGGCTATTAATTCAAATAGATCTATAAGTAGAATTACACCGAGTCCTCCGGGTAGTGCTAGTTCTATGCGAAGTTTAAATAGTGTTAAAAGTGTTCAAAGTGTTAAGAGTGTCAGATCTGTTTCTAGTAATAAAACACTAACGCATCGTGTTGTTAAAGCACCATTGACTATTGTGAGTCCAAGTCAAAATGTGTCCAAATTAAAATTGGATTTAATACAACGGAACAATTCGGCATCTTCGTCAATTGATTTGACATCGTCGTCATCGTCCTCTATGGCTAATGGTCAATCTAGTTCAGCGAGAAAATTTAGACAAATGGTACTTGAGTCGAGAGAATAGAATTTTGGTTTTGTATAGCTTTTTATTTTTTATTTGTTCTTATTTTTTTATTAAGTTTTTTCAAATTCAAATTCTATAGGTTTGGTGATCTTTAAAAATAGAAATTTAAAAATATCTTTTATTCAAGAGAGCTTATTTTTGAAAAAACTAACCACTTTTTAGTTCTTGAAAAAATTTTGTATTAATTCCGGCTTTGTCAACACTCCCAAGTGAACTTTGAGATCTTCAAAAAAAAAAATAATTTCAACTTTTTCGGAATAAAATTTATAATTTTTTCTCAGCGGCTTCAAAGAGTAAAATTCTTAATCAAGTCCATCTTCAAAAAGATAAAAATGTTATATCATAGTAATAAAAAAAAATTTTGAAATAAAAATAAAATTATTAGTACAAAAAAAAGCTACAAAAATAAATACTAAATAAGACTATTTATAATTTTCTGTGTCCATTCTTTGCTTTAAAAGCAGGTTAAGCTCATTATATAATTAAAAAAATCTAAGTTTTGATTCATTAAGCTTGCAATAAGTGTTGTGAGTCGACTAGGAAATCATCAAGTCGACTCTAATCGACTAATTATTTTTCGGAGTCGTAAAACTATTCGACTAGAATCGACTCTCAAAATTTTTAAGTCGACTAGTCGAAAATAAAATCGGCTATCTCCGAGTAGACTCATCGAGTACACTACTTGCAATAATATTAATTACATACTTGATCGAGTCGATTAACCCTTGGTTCTTTGGCTTAAAATGGTTTCCAATAATTTTTAATGAATTTTTGTAATTGTTTATAGTACAATCGAATGTTTATAGTTTCTTACTTAAAAAATCTGGAACGTTAAAGTTTTTTGTCAATTTTCTTTATTTCAATTTTTTGACCAACAAAAATCGCTCTGCAAAACACTTAAAAAGACTTTTAGTGGCAAAAAAAATGTTGCATAGTGAAGCGAAATTTGCTGCACCTTTTGGCAACGTCTGCAAAAAATTGTGCAATTTTAATTGCGTATTTAAATTAGACTTTTTTTTAATGGTGTGCAAATTTGCACAGAATTCAGAGATTTCTGAAATTTTGCAATAAAAATGTTTTTTCTGCAAATTTGAACACCATTAAAAAAAGTCTAATTTAAATACGCAAATAAAATTCCACATTTTTTGCAGACGGTAACAACAGGTGCAGCAAATTTTGCTTCACTATGCAACATTTTTTTTGCCACTAAAAGTCTTTTTAAGTGTTTTGCAGAGCGATTTTTGTTGGTCAAAAAATTGAAATAAAGAAAATTGACAAAAAACTTTAACATGCCAAAAAATCTATCTGTTTGCAAAATGATTGATTTGTTTGATCAAATTTACTATAATAGCTTTTTAGATAGTTAATTATTTCGGCATAAACATTATTCATTTGATGTCTTAAGAAAAAAAAATTTATGCTTTCGATATAGAGCTTATAGAGCATAGAATCAAGGCCAATGGAGTTCTTAATATCTTTCATTTTTGAGTATTTTTTTATACCAATTACCTGTTTAACAAGTAAATTTTGTCTTATTTCTAATTCCTTTACCTTTGATTCACCAATAAGGACATTGTCAAGAACATATCTAAAGATTGATTTACAGTAAGTTTTGATCAAAAATTACACAAAAAATGGATTGAGCATTTTTGGTTTACAACCTAAACTATACAACGGGTAAAGTGCTTTTTCAGACTTCAACTTGTTCTCCAAAAACTCATTAATGTAAGCTTGGTTTCCAACTGATAAACCAAGGTATATAAATCCGGAAAGATTAGGTATTATTTATTTATTGGAGTCAAAATTTAAAAAATGTGTCTGTGACAGATTTGGAAGCATTAAACCCTATTTTCCAATTGTTTACAAAATCTCCAAAATCAGATATAAGAGTTTGACAATGACTAAATGAGGGAGCGATTAATAAAATATCATCGCAGTAGGCTATTATAGCAATTTGTTTTTAATACAAATAAAGAATTCGCCATACTTATTTAGGTATCTTTCCAATTAATTTAAAGAAGAGTCCATCACGCCAAAGTTTGTCGAAAGCTTTTGTCGCATTTAAGCTTACAAGCTGAGCTTTCGATCCACATTGTCTGTAATAGTTAATTGTTTCATGCAATTAAAAAATGAGCTTGTATGCAAGAAGAATTTTTCCTAACCCAAATTGATTCGAATGAATATAATTCAAGCATTCCAAATTGGATAATAAAATAGATTCGAATATTACTGAAAAGATTGAGAACATTGAAATCGGTCTATAATCAGACGGACTATTTAAATTTCTTTTTTTGGAATCATCGGAGTAAGAGATCAGGTAAATAACTAATAGCTAAATTAAAGAAATAATAAAGAACCCATACCAAATTGTTGTTAAGACCATATATAAAAAATTCATTTGTGACACATTTGTGATATAAAAAATTCTTAATTTTTTTCTCCGAAATTTGTGTAATGAATTTTGATTCACTCGTTAGAAAAAAAAATTAAATAAAATGTAACAGTTTGACTCACACTCACGGTAACGGTAAAGGTACCCTCACGGTAACGGACGCTCACTCCTTTATTTCAAAGCAAGTGCTGTAATATCAAAACCTCCCGATTTACCCTTACTAAGCTTACTAATTATAATTTTTATATTTTCAGTAGAAATTAAAAATTAAGGTTTATTAAATATTCATAATAGTCTTTAACTTTGATTTTTATTTCTCTTGCTCAAAATTATCTGTTTTATTTTTATCAGAAAAAAGATCCTTATTAAAGTTTGCAAAATTTTGAACGTTCATTTTTTACGTTTACAAATTAAAATTTTTAAGACTTTTTGGATAATTGCGTTTTATTTATTTAAAAAAAAATCTCTGTTTTTTACTGATCTCTAATATTTTGTCAACCGATTTTATTTAAGTTATTTTTTAAGGCAATGATATTCTTCAGTTTGACATTTTTCCCATTTATCCTTACAAGCTTTGCCATTTCCAATTTTATTCTTACAAACATTTTGATAATTGATAAATTGATTTTCATTACATTTTCTAAAAAACAATTAAAACATTCTTATTTCATTTTTAATTTAATTTTAAAATTAACTCACAAGCAATAAAATTTTTTATCGTTAGTTTTCTTTTTTAAACATGAATAAAATGGACTTTCACATCGATCAAAGTAAGGTAAACATTCTTTTCCGTCTTTTACCATATTTTTGCATGTATAATCTTCATAACTTACATACTGAGTTTCGTTACATTTCCTTGATTGTAAGATTCCATTAAGAACTATTCTAAAGTTAAAAATTTGGGTTTTTAGAGATTTTACAAGCAATAGAACTTTCTATCGGTGCTTTTCTTTTTTAAGCATTCATAAAATGGCTCGTCCTCGCATTTTTCAAAGTAAGGTATACATTCTTTTCCTTCTTTTATCTTTTTTTTACATATTCTTTCTCTATGATCTACAAACTTAGTTTCGTTACATTTCCTAGAAAGACCTGAATAAGAATTTTTCTAAATGTAAAAACTTTGGTTTTTAGAGAATTTACAAGCAATAGAACTTTCTATCGGTGCTTTTCTTTTTTAAGCATTCATAAAATGGACTTTCACATTGATCATATAAAGATGAACACTCCTTTCCGTCTTTTACATTATTTTTGCATCTATTTTCTTCATAACTTATAAACTGAGTCGCGTTACATTTTCTACAAAGAAAATAACTAAAGCATTAAATTCGAATAAAGATATTAAAGAACTTGCCCGCATCTCAATTCATTATCATTATTGTTTAGTATAAGACAAGAAAATTCCGGATTTACACATTTGTCACGAGTGGACGAACAAATTTGACCGTCTTTAATTATATCAATGCATTCGCGTGCCATTTCATCGAAAAACTGGCTATCAGTACATTTTCTTGAAAACAATTAAATTAAAGATTAAAATAAAAATAAAAAAAATAATTTTTTAATTACCCGCATCTAAAATCGCCACGAGAATCTTTTAAACACGAAAAATCAGGATTCAAACATTTTTCTGAATTATCTTGGCAAATTTCACCATCTTTAATTTTATCTAGACATATTTTGTCGTTTATACTAATAAACTGATTATCATTGCATTTGCTTGGAAAAAATTAACAAAATAAAAAAAATGTTTTTAATTTCTAAAAAAACAATCGTTAAGTACTCGCAAGTAAAACTAGATGAAACGTTTTTTCTAATGCATGTATAATTGGAATTCTTACATAAATTTTCGTATGATGAACATGGTTGACCATCTTGAGTTGGTACTACACATTGATCCCAGAAAAAGACCGTATTTTTTGGACATTTTCTAAATTGAATAGATTTTTTAAATTAATTCAAAAAAGTTCTAAAGCTTTAAATACTAATTACTTGCAGATCAATTGTTTTTGTCCTTGCAAATAGCCAACACTTATCAAAACTATAAAAAAGCAAAAAATATGTTTTTTCATATTTTTTAATCGAGTCAGAAAATATTCTTTAATTCTTGAAATGTTTAAAGCCTTTTAACTCTCTATTTTACTTATATGCATTTTAAAAGATGTAATTAGATAAGAAAATTTCATGGACCATAACCATTTGGCAAGATTTTTTTTCTATTTTACATTTTAAAATTTTTTTAATTGCGTAATTTTATTTTTTTTTAATTCATTCTCATGTTAAATTTTGAAATATAATTACGCAATTTTTTTAAAAAAATTAAAATAGAAAAAAAATCTTGCCATTTTCTGTTCAATCAAAAAAAAAGAATTCTTTGGTGAATTCAAACAAAAGAAAAATAAAAGAAAGATAAATTAAGAAAATTGTAAAAATAAGGATTGATTTCATTTTATTTCAAAATAATTACGAAATAATTTGAAAAAAAAATAAAATTTTTTTTCTATTTTAATATTTTTGTTTAAACTTCAATTTTAACTTTTGAGAAAGTAAAAAATTGACAAATATCAACTAAACAAAATTATTATTACAATCAGGTCACGATTTTATCACCACATACTTTAGTCACATTTTGTTTTTATAACTGAAAAATTGAGGAACAAATCCCCTTGAATACTTTTCAAAAAAAAAAATATTAAGTTAGATCACCAATTTTAGAAATTTGAAGTATTTGAGAAAAATTAATCAATAAATTCCAATTACAGTCAACCCTCCTTAATCCGAACAACAAAATTTCCGGATAAAAATCGAGGGAATACGGTAAAATGCTAAAAAAGCTATTATTAGAGAAAAATTGATGACAGATAAGACTGATGCTAAAATAGCCGAAGAGTTCAATGTTAAGCTTTCCACAGTTAACAAAATTTTCTAAAGAAAAGACAAGTATTTAAATTTAGCCAATGAAGAAGCTACTGGTAAAAAATCAAGAACTTAACTCGGCTATTTTTCATTAGTAGAGGAAGCCCTATACAAATGGTATTTAGCTGCTAAATCAGCAAATATATCTTATAAATTTGTTTTGTTATTTTTTCGGTCTAATAAATTTTTTTATATTTTTTTCTTAATTTTATCACAATCCACTTTTATCACACATTTTCAGCTGGACTAATGGGGTGATAAAAGCGCGACCTGACTGTACTTCTTTAAAAATTAATGGGAGTGTTTTAAGGTTTCTACTAAAACACTGCCTATCACTTTCTCTTTTTCGAAAATTTACTAAACCCATTGCCTCAGATGCCTCAGAAAGGTTTAGATTCCTTAGAATCGAGGCATGCAAACAACTGATCTTTAATTTTTAGAAAATTTTTGTTTTTTTTTCTAACGATTTTTCTTCATAAGGATGGAATTTCCAAACCCAATTTTTCTCTAATAAATCCCATGTTAATTAGACTAAATCTTTTTTAACGATCCAATTTATAACGACTGGCTTTTAGCAGTCCCAACCCAGTCGTTATAAAGGGATTCCACTGTATTCAAAAATTAAGTAATATTCGCTTAGTAAGTTTTATCTAACTTTGAGCATCAAAAAGTGAAATTTTTTTTTCAAAAATATTATTGTCTTTTTTAAATTAGCAAAAAGGGCATCATGTGATTTATTTTTACAAGTTGCGATTCTTAATTCTAATAAAGAACTTTTAGACTTAAATTTTGATATAAAAATTATATTTTTTTGAACAATTTCCGTTTGGCTTTTTAGTTTTTATATTTTTGTTGTTAAAAATAAGAAAAAAATTGCCAAATTTAATTTTCTTTTATTTGAATTCACCTAAGAATTTGTTTTTTTGTTATGTATGATTGTTGAACAGAAAATTGTTATTGTCCATGAATCCATGAAATTTTATTAAATCTTTCAATTTGAAAGAACATAATAGCTTTCATCATTGTAATAGAAGAAGGCGATGTTAAGTTTTGAAAGTTTAAAATCGTCTAAGTTTAAGTCCAATTTTATTTTTATTTTTATATTTGTTAAAATTAAAAACTGATTCAAATAAAATTTTTTTCACACCAAACTTCAGAAGCAAATAAAAATTCCATCCTCCGCTACTGTATTCGTTCATCGAAATACAGCCCCGCCAGTCAACTTTTTTCGATCAAGTTAACCTAAAGAAAATTTCAAAAATCACAAGATCGCTTTTTTAGATCGAAAAAAGCTAAATTTTCGCGGGTTTAGACTTCGTTTCCACGATGACCATCACTACTTTTTATTTAGTCATTCTGTAGCTTTCCTAAAATCCATCTCAAATCACTAAAAAACAATAATCTGATGTCTGATGAATTTCGGCAATCAAGCTTGCAATTTTAATAAAAAAAAAAGCTTAAGTTTTTTTATTTGAATTCTTTTTTAAAATACTTAAAAAGAACCGATAAGGGTTTACATAATAATAAAACATAAAAACATAAAAACATAAAAAGAAAAATATACATTTTTTAAAATAGATAATTTTTGCCTTCGAGGTATTTATTTGCTTTAGAGTACAAGTAAATTGTTCGCATTTTGCTGTTGTATTTAGTTAACATGGTATTTATTTATTTATTTGCTTTTACCGCAGTATTTAAAGTTTTTTGTATGCTTATTTTTTTAACTTTACCAATTTTTTTCAACAAATTAAAAAATGTGTTTCTTAATTTTAGTTTATTTCTTTGGTCTAAATTGATGTAGAAAGAATTTGTTTCTGGTAATTTCAATTCAATCAAATAGAGACTCAAATTATAAGTTCGATTTTGAGTCTAAAAAAATGACTGAAAGTCAAGTTGATGCAAGTTGCCAAATTAGTTGACTTAATGGAAACAAAAATATAAAAAGTTTCATAAAAATGCGTTTATTTACAAAGAAAAATATATGAAATTAATAATATGCAAAAATTGAGTATATAAAAGTGTGTGGAAAAAAAGTACAGAAATAAAAATCTTGGTAAAAAAAAAATGGCTCTCAATTTGTCTTTGAAAATCTTGTCTTGAAATAAATTTTCTTTTTCACCGATTTGCCATTTAACATTTCAATTGATGAACCAAACACACACATCATCAACATTATCATCGACACCACAATCATCAAGCACACATAGACCATTAATTTCAAATTCATTTTTTTTTTCAAATTTTGAAAAAAAAATTTGCCTTGTTCTTCTTCAAACAAACAAAAAAATCAATGCTTTTTAAGAGCTTTTTTAAAAGAGTTCTTTTCAAGCTACATGTACAAAAAACTTTAACTTTTTTTTCAAAAATAAAATTCTCAATTTTTCGAAATTTTCAAAAAATTTTAATTTTTTTTTTTAAATTGGATAAAAATGATGAATAAACAAAGGCCGAGTCTGATCCTGAATTTTTTTTGCTTGTTAAATCGTGAAAAAAAAATTTTTTTTTACGTTAACAAAAAAAATTCATAGGAAAAGATCTAAATAAATAAATCGATTTTTGAAGCGAATTAAATTCGAACTGATTTATCCATTTTTAGAAGAAAAAAAAAAGATGAAAAACGAAGTTAAGTATCGCTTGGTTCCGGGGTTCCAAGCCAAGTCGTAGTCCAAGAGTCGAGTTCGCAGTCATTAAGTATCTCGGATGAGTGGCTCTGTCTATCGACCCAACGTCCCCCAGTTTTTCATTTAAATCAAAACTAGACTAAACTTAATTAAAAATTAGTTGATATTTAACGGACGGAGTTTTTTTTTTTAAACAAAAAAGAGATAAAAATAAACAAATATTTTTTTTTGTATTTTTCAAATAAATATTTGAATTAAATTCATTCTCTTTTTATTCAATTTTTTGAAGAAAAAAAAAAATTTTTTTTCACATTTTAGTCTTTATATCCACGTAGACTTGAATATAAATAAAAAAATTTTTTTTCACTGAATGTCCCTAAAACACTAAAACAAACGAATAGAACGCTTACAAATTTTATTTCACTTGCTTCATCCAAAGTGTTCTATGATAAAAAAAGAACAAGAAAACTATTATTGAATTAGTAAAACTCTAAGTTTTTAGTTATATAATTTGATTACGTAGCATCATGCTGTCTTAATCGATTTTATTAATCTTGGCAACAAAATAAAAATTCAGATTTAAGCAACTTTTTCAACAACAACAACAACAATAACAAAAATAGATAAGAAATTTTCTTTAAGAGTTTTATTTTTAAACATGTTTAATTGAAATTAATAAGAAGATTTTTGATTAAGTTCAAGCTTTTTTTTCATTAAGTAAGTCTATGAAGATTAAGTCTGTTATTATAATGTTAAAGGAATTTTTTTTGAGTAAAAATATGTAGAAACAGGTTTGGTTCATCAAAGTGAAGTATCCAGGAAGTTTTTTAAATTTTTGTTTTTCAATAAAATTACGGGTCGAATTCACAACAGTTTTTTATTTAAAGTAAAAATTTCGGTGAGGATTAAAATTTAAGATTTCTTCAAAGTATTTTTCCTAAAAAATGCATTTATTTTTTAAGTGGCTTAAAGGTAAATTTTTTTAAAGGTTTAGCGCCCTTTTTTAAGCAAAAAAAAAATTTTAGTTTTACAAAACTATGTACAATTATTAATATGAAACTTACTTGTGTTCTTATAAAAATGTAACTTTATCCGTAACCCATGTTAATTTTTCATAATTTTCTATTCTTATATGTTTGGGCTGAAGGTAAAAAAATAAAGTTTTATTACTATTACTATTTACTAATAAAAAAAGGTAATCCTACAGGAGTACCGTAATAATACTGTATTTCTTCAAATACAAACAAGTGTGGTTCACAAAGGATTTCTTCTATTCGCAAAATTTTTCTCACAAAAAAAAAGCGTCTTGATTTTCTTTTTTTTTTGAAACAGAAAAATTCATTTTTCTGGTAAAAAATTTGGGAAAAAATGATCAAAAAAATTCTCATTAAATTCAAAATGATGATAAATGTGAATTTTTTTAATCTCCTCACAAAATCCTCTACCAAAATAGGCGATTTTTCGTGTTTGTACCTTTTTTCTAGTAGTGTTTCTTTTTTTTTTTGGTGATAAAACGCTCACGTTCCAACACCTAAAAACGGGACAAAAACGACACAGAAATGTCAAAGATCGAAGATTTTAGAACGTTTCTTAATTTTTGAGAAAAATTTTTTTTTGTTTAAAAAAAATGAATATTAACGTTTAGTTATTTTGTGTGTAAACTAACCGTTATCTCTGAATGAGTTTTTGAATATTTCAAAAATTTTAAATGTGAAAGAAAAGCTTGTTTTGTTCTAAAGAACTTACCAGTTTTCAAGTTATTTTTGATTAAAATTCACCTGTTCAAAATAAAAAAAAAATTTGGTGAATCACTTTTTAAGAAAAAAAAAATTCTTTTTTTGATTTCATAATAAGAATCTAAATTGCATGTTAACTCTTCGAAATTTTTTGTTGCAAAATTTTAAAAAATATTTATTTTAAATGAGTAAAAAAAACAAAAATATAAAAACATTTCTAATCTAAGCAGACTAAATCCGAATCACCATGATCTTTTTTTTTCAAATGTAAAAAAATCTGGTGGATTACCTAAATCCCTTTTATTGGAAGCTGTGTATCCTAGAGTTTAATTAAAGTTATATGTATATTAATTGACTTTCCAATCCTAAATAACTAATTTATTTTGATTGGATTTAATTCCTTTAACTTTTAATCAACCAATTCTTTTGGGGAATTTTTAAGTTTTTTTAAAAGTGATGCTTCAAAACTAAACTAAGTTATAAAACACAACTAAAAATTAGTCGACTAATCTAAATAACTTTAAATTTCGAAAATTTAACGAAAATATAAACAAAAACTTTAGCTTTTCATTTCCTAGATCATAAACAATTTTTCTTTTATAGCTAAATCTAGAATTTCAAAATTGTTAATTATAGTCAAATGAAAATCTAAAATTTGTTCAAATTTTGTCTGTAAACTATTTAGTTAACGACTAATTTATTTTCAATATAATTAACATTTTTGAAAAAAAAAAATTTTTCTTTACTTTGAATTTCTCTTAAATTTTGGTGAGCAGCAAGTGTAAATTTTTTATAACCACATGTGCATTAACTGTTCACCTTTTGGTCCCTTTTGATATCATATTTAGGAGATATTCATTTTTTTACAAGAAAATTTAAAAAGACCCTTTTTTTTGATTTCTGCGAAATCGTCATTTTTATCGATCTATAACTACCTTTCAAAAAAAATCCAACACCAACTTTTACATGACAAATTAATCACCTCAATGAGCTTGCCAACAATCAATAGTTCTTGAAATATTTATAAGTTTAGCTATTCTAGAATTTAATTCTAAAGTTGAGTTTTTGTTTTAATTTAAAAAAAAAACATTTGAAAAAATGTCCAAGTTAAATCAAAAATTAAGATTGTTATTTTTTGGTCGTTTAAATTAATTTGTAGTTTCCCAAAAATTTATTTACTTTCAAAAATAAAAGAAAAAATTAAAAATCATAGAAAAAAAAATAAGGAATTTTTTTCTTATTCCCTCTCTCTCTCTCTCTCTCTCAAGTTAATTAATTCACCATATGCTTTTAATTTGCAAAAGATTTTAATCAATTTTGATCAAGTATTTTTTTTTATTTAGGGTGATTTTTATTTATTTTTTTCAATTTAAGTAATTATATTATATAATAACCTATTTTTATTTTTTTTTGTGAAAAAAAAAAAATTTAATTTTTGCTTCAAGGATCGGGCAAAACGAAAAAATAATGATGAAATGAAAAACGAAGTTAAGTATCGCTTGGTTCCGGGGTTCCAAGCCAAGTCGTAGTCCAAGAGTCGAGTTCGCAGTCATTAAGTATCTCGGATGAGTGGCTCTGTCTGTCGACCCAACGTCCCCCAGTTTTTCATTTTCAAATCAATTTGTTATTTTTTTTTAATTCTAAATAAAATTCATATTCGGGTCATATTTATTCAAGTCAAATAATAATACTAATAGTCAATTTTATTTGTCTTTGAAAATCCTTTTACAATAAGAACACACATCCTTTACTTAACCAACTCCCAAAAGAACACAAACTTACAAACACACGCTCAAATTTATTATTAACTTTAATTTGCTTTCGACATCAAATTACCTTTGAGTGTATTTTGCGCTTAAGCTTTCATTTTTTCTTTCTCTCTCTCTCTTCATATTTTTGTTCATTCTCACTTTTACTTTTGTGTTCAAATTAAAAATGCTAATAAAATTCAGAAAAATAAAAAAACCAAAAAAAAAAATTTTTTTTATTGATTTTTCTTGTATTTTTTTTGTTGTTGTTTTTTTAGAAAAAAAATATCCCAAAATTTTTTTTTTTTTTTTAAGAAAAATTAAAAGACCATGTTAGAAAATTGTGACGATTTAATTCAATTCTCATCGCCTAAACCCATACTTAACAAAACAATACAAACCCAAAAGACACCCAAGTCCTTATTAGACACATCGTTAACATCGGAAAATACGACACTAGTCCTAGACTCGTTTGTACATGACGACAATCATAAAGTACCTGATTGTCTCAATGAGAGTAAATTAGATCGTGTCGATTTTATTGAAGTTAATGATTTAGATCAAGAGGATTTTTGGTTATGTGAACCAAATAAACTTAAAAATAATTCGTGTAATAAAGAAAATGTAAATAGTAATAATAATAATAATACTAATGCTAATAATGTAAATTTGAGTAAAAAATCTAAAAATCCATATAAATGGATTGTCGAGGAATTTGACGAAGATAAAAATTTAGAAAAAGTTAAGCGAACTTTATTAGTCACTTTGGACGATATTTCAAAAAATATAAGTAAATTTTTGATTGAATTAAAAAAAATTTTTTTTTTTTTTAATTTTTTTTGTTGTAAAGATCGTCGTTCTAGGAGTGTTTCAACAACACGTACTGGATACAGTACGTATTATTATCATCAAGAAGCGACGTTTAATGGTACACAAATGGCACCGCCGCCAACACCGGCTACGAGATTATACGAACCGGAGAGTACACCAATTATAAGTATGATGACACAATCGAAGTCGATTGAGTCTATACTTAACGAATCAACAGCAGGTAAATAAAAAATTTTTTTTTTCGACCTAAAAAAAAAAAATTTTTTGTTCGGGTTTTTATTTAGAATTGAATAGGACTTATTCGAAAGAGAGTGGTCTTGAATTGATTAATAAATTTAATCAAAATAATGACATTATCATATCGACGACACCTCGATCGAATAATAATAGCTATAATATACCATCAGTTAAAGTCATTTTTGATAATAATGATAATGATGATAATAATGGTATTTTTTTTCTTTAAAGCTTAATTTTTTATGTAATTTTTATTACTAATTTTAAAATGAAAAACGAAGTTAAGTATCGCTTGGTTCCGGGGTTCCAAGCCAAGTCGTAGTCCAAGAGTCGAGTTCGCAGCCATTTTTAAATGTAAGTGCTCGGATGAGTGGCTCTGTCTATCGACCCAACGTCCCCCAGTTTTTCATTTTTTCTATAAATAATTCTTACACATTTATATTTGCTGTAATCACATTATTTATTTTGCTAAAGATTATTTTTTGAAAAGCTTGTTTTATAATTTATAGACACGGACTGGTGCGCTGTAATTTTTATTAATAAAAAAGCTCAGAAATTTTTTGATGATCATTAAGTTTGTCTCAATCAAAGTCTTTTTTTTTTTTAAATTCTCACAGTGTAAGGATGTTTTACTTTGCTTCAAACTCTTATAAATAATACAATTTTTAAGGTACTGTAAAAACTTGCTTATAAGCGACTAAAAATTATTTTAGTTAGCTCCATTTGATAACTTTTTTTCATGGACATTCACTTTAAAAAAAAATGGTCAAAAATTTTTTATTAGACAGCTTTAATTTTTAAATATTTTGGAACATATTGCATGATGCCAACATTAAGACGGATAAGGCATAACAAAAACTTCTAAAATCTCTCAAAATTTTCTAAAGACTTTTGACTGACCGGATAAATTGGTAAAATAAAATTTTATTAAAGAAAAAAATCGCGGTCAGATCTTCGTTTTAGTAGATGTCAGAATTGCCTTATTTAAAAACACTTTTTTTGATCAGGGTAATTTTGAGCTCACTTAAGTATTTTCCAATGAACCAAAAACCACCAAACTCTATATCAATTTTTAGATCTCGATGAGCTGATCACGAATATAATATTTTCTAGTTGCATCGATGTTTGCCACAAAAGCCTTTAAACTTGTAAAATTGTCTAATTTATAAAGATTAGTTTTAAATTTTTGGACTTATTGTTTAAAGGCCCATAGCTTGCGAATATAACATCAGTGTAACAAAGTTAATTTTCGTTTTTTTTTCTTCTTAAAAAAATCCATAAAGATTTAAATAAATTAATTAAGGTAAAATAAAGTCAATGTCATCAAGTTCATCGATAAATAACGAAATAGACAATTTAGACGAAAATGTATTTTACGACAATTTAGAAAAACAAGATAATAAAAATTTAATTGTCCTCGATGACGATGATAAAAAATACGACGAATCTAAAGATGATAATACATTTTTAGATCATTTAGCTCAAATAGAATATTATCTAAACGAGGACTTACACTCCACATCACCTAGTACTTATAAAAAACTTAATCCTATTTGTTCTAAATGCGATAACTTTTTGTATTTTAATTATAAAACTCAACCAAATTCTTCATCGTCTTCTATAGTCTCTATTAAAAAACCCAATAGTCGACACTCGGTACGTACGAGTAGTCTCGAATGGGACAATGACGGTAAGAGTATTAACCAAAAAATTCTTGTTTTTCTTTTGAATGATTTGGCTACCCATTTTCACATTTTTGCACAAATATTTTTTTTATTGAATTACTAACCTGAGTGTTTTTTTTTTAAATTTGAAAAAAAAATTAAAAATTTTTTTTTTCTAAAAGATGTCTTGGACGCTAATTATTATCAAGCACCACCAACGACACAATCAAATCAAATACCATCCAAATATAACACTATAATCAAATCAAAACGAAACAATAATGATAATTTAATAGACTTTTCAAATTCACCATGTAATTTAACCTATTCGAACGAAAATAACAACAATAATAGTCATAGTAATAATAGTCAAGATTTAATTCAAATTGATAATTCAAATTGTCATACAAAGTATGATGATATGGTTGATGTACAAGTTATAGCTAATATACAAGAGGAAGACTTGCGTCAATCAGTACTTAATTTAAATAAATTGACAAATAGTGGTGCTAATGGTAATGGTGTTGGTTATTCAACAGCGACTATAACAAAGCGAGTTCATGCGACGAGGCCTTCTTTTCCTTTACAATTACCGAATGATTTTATTCCGAATGAACGTAGAGATAGTGCCTCATCGTCTGATCATTCGTCGATTAGTTCGACTGCTAGTAATTATGAATCGCCTTATAATAGTCAAGTTAATGTTAATTCGAACGGTAAGTCAATAGTTTTAAATTTATTTTTTTTAAAGTAGTTTTTAAAAAAATATATAGAAGTTCAAATATTAAATTTGGTAAATTCGAACTAAAAATATTAGGGTTGAAGGACCAAAACATTAAAATTAGGTACAGTCTACGCTCGATAATTCGAACCTCGAAACTATGACTAGAAAATAATAGAGACTGTAATTTTAAGAGATCTAGTTAATGTTGTGTTTAAAAAAATGTGATGTTTTTCTAATTATTTAATATCGAAATTTCAAGTCGACTCCAGTGGACTCAAATAAAAAGTCGGTCGAATCTCAACACTGGTCTTTGGAGAAAATATTCGGATATAATTTGAGCCTAAAAATAATAAATAGTTGGTAGAGAATTTTTTGAGGCATAATAATTGATCAAATCATATCTGATCTTATTTATAAGTTTTCATACATTTTGGCCATCTGACGATTACGTCTTTTTTAAAAAATATCCTCACTTACTCATACTAGAGTGTACATTAAATAAGTAGAAATTTAATATGGAAATTTTTTTTTTCTATTAAATTTTTTTTTGCTTAAAAAGTCGGTCCTAAAAGACCAAGTTTTTTTTTCTGTGAGAATTTTTTTGATGTACAATTTTACTTAAAAAAGACCAAAGAATAGAAGTTATGTTCTAAATAAATTTTGCTGCAAATCAAGCCTGAATTAATCTATTACTTAAATTATGGAGATTACGAATGTTTATGTTCTTTTGTTTTAATTTATCTAAGGTTTAATTTGCAGCAAAATTTATTTAGAATATTAGTTTCATTCTTTGGTCTTTTTTGAACAAGTTGCTCCAAGTCATCAATAT
>NTPY01000614.1:578565-592262 GCA_002922825.1 Brachionus calyciflorus
AAACATGTGTGATAAATTAATTAATAACCTCAAAAATTTAGAACTCGTATTTTACGTTCAAGAACGATCCCTAGAACAGAATTAAATAAAAAGACAAAAAGTTCTAATATTATCGTACCTCTAACAGTCGCTAATATTGAACCTCTAACAGTTGATTATATTGAAACATCAATAGTTTATAATATTGTACCACAAACAGCTGATAATATCGAACCACAAACATTTGATATTGAATATTCTGTTTCTGATTCTGAATCAGAAACAGAATATTCAATAATACATGAAAAACCTATTAGTTTAGAAGTTACTTATACCATTGATGACAATGACGATGACGAAGGTAAAAATGTGGAAGATAGAGGCGACGAAGAAGAGGAAGAAGATTTGATAGAATATGATGATAAACTTTTTTTTATTGGAACAACAAGAAATAATCCCAAATTATGCTTTGGTGGATATTTTTATACGATCGATAAAAACTATAATATTGAAGACCCACCATCATTTATGTTCGAGGGCAAATTTTATTGTAACGGACCAGATGCTATACACTGGAAGTGTGAAAATGCTAATACAACATCTAGTAATATTAAGTGTAGTGGTCGGGTTCAAACAATTGGGTTCAATAAATTTTCTGGTTATAGAAAAGAACATAATCATCAACCTAACCCAGATCGAAAATTTGTATTAAAGATTATAAATGAGTGCAAATCTCTATGTCGTTTATCCAATGAAAATCCTATTACTATTTTACAAAAACTACATGTTAATTTGCCCGATTGTGCAGCTAATCAAATGGTTCGCCTTGATTCAATTAGACAAGTAATAAACAGAATTAGAGCAAAATTAGCTTATACTGGGCCAAATGCTACTTCACTTGATACAATCGAAATACCAAATGCATTATCTTATACTTATAATGGGGTTAAATTTTTTTGGGATGATAGTGGAAAAGACGATGATAAACGAATTTTATTATTTTCTACCAAAGAGAATTTTAAAAGGTTAGAAAAACATAGGCATTGGTACGTCGATGGGACGTTTGACGTAATTTGTTTTTAATTTTTAAATTTAAATCTATTTTAAAAATTTTAAAATTAAAAGATAACTCCGCATCTATTCAAACAAGTTTTTACGATCCATATTATATTTAACAATAAGGTACTACCTTTGGCATTTGCATTGTTACCTGATAAAAGTGAAGTAACATACAAAAAGTTATTTACAATGATCAAAAGTAGTTCAAATATTGAACCATCGTCAATAACAAGTGATTTTGAATTGGCTTCTTTAAATGCAATTAAAGCAATTTTTCCAAGTACAAAATTACATGGTTGCTATTTTCATTTGTGTCAAAGTCTTTTTAGAAACGTTCAAGTTAAAGGTCTGAGTGAATATTTCACAAAGTACAAGTCGTTTAGAGACCAATTTTATTGGCTTCAAGCTTTGCCTTTTGTGCCAGAGGGCAAAGTAATAGATGCATTTAAGCTAATAAAATCACAAGCTAGTATTAATTTTAAGCCTATGATCAAATATTTTGAAAGTTACTATATTGGTAAACTAAAAAAAGGTTCTAAGACTTTTAGAGAAGATCCCCGATTTCCTATATCATTATGGAGTGTTTATAAACGTGTAATTGATAATTTGCCAAGAACGAACAATTCGATTGAGTCTTGGCATAGTCGTATATCATCTGATACCAAGAAGCATTTGAGTGTTCTTAAAATTATTGAATTATTTAGAGTTGAAGAAAAGAGTGTAAATATTCGTTACATACAATTGTCAGCTGGGGAAGTATCGAAACGAAAAAAAAAGTCGATAATTAAAGATGAGAGAATAGTCAATTTGGTTCGATCATTTAATGCAAGTGAAATGAAAGATTATCTAGTAAATTTGCAAAGAGCATTAAATAGTGATTAGTTTTTTTTTTGAAATTTATTGTCCAACTCATCTTTTTTTTTCTATTAAATAAACAACTATTAAATAAACATCTATTAAAAACAATTCTATTAATTAACAATTCTATTAATTGATAATCTATTAAAAGAATTCTTTTAAATAAAATCTATTAAATAACAGTCTATTAAACAATACGGCCCCTAATTTTGCCGTTAGGTTGAACAATTTAAATTTTGTTTTTCACTTAAAAATTTATGCTCATATAAAAGCTCAAGAAAAGAACTTACTGTTAAGTACATTTTGATACAGAAAAAAATGATAAAATTGGCCACATTTAGTGATCGAGTCAAAATAGAACAATAAAAATCACTATCTTAATTTTTTATTTTGTTCAAATTTTTCATGAAAATTATAAAAAATTGAAAGTGTGGATATTAAATTGAATAATGATTCTTAAATACTATTTTTCTATGAAAATTTTCATTAAAAATTGTTTCATCCTTTTTTTTTTACTAAAAACTTACACCTAAAATTTGCATTTAGCTTCTTTATTTGGTTTGAAAAGGATGAAGCCCTCATGGTCGGGCTTAGATATCTTTACCATTGATTTTTACATGATTGATCACCTCATAAACAAAAAATCTAAGCGCGACCACGGGGGCTTGATCATAAGGCTATTTTCTATATAAATCCTTTACGTAAAAAGTAAAAGGCTTAAAAAAAAAATTTTTTTGCTATTTTTTACATTTTCAAATCGAAAACCATGAAATAAAGTAAAAAATGGCAAAAAAATTTTTTTTTTAAACCTTTTACTTTTAACGTAAATTTACGTAAAACTACCTAATAATTCGTAAAATTACTAAATTTTACCTAAATTTACCCTTTTTTACAAAGTAATTTTACGTAAATTTACAAAACTTAATATAATCAAAACTATTTGAATTATTCATATTTATTCATTCTCACTGAAGCTCGTTTGTATCATTCTACTTGCCAATCGATAATCGTTCGATCAACGCTTACTTTTTAAGAAACAGTTTTTTCTTCTGCGTCATATAACAGTATGTTTAAAAAATTGTTTTGAACTGTTTTTTTTTCGTATCAAAGAGATATCGTACTTTTTTCTTAAAAAAGAAAAAGCTTATTCAAAACATTTCGTATCATTTTAGAAATGTATTAGTTGTCAAAAGTACTATTTTACTATTCTTACTTAATTCTAACTGCTTTTTTACTTATGTCTCTCGTACTTATTTACTTCGGATCATTTTCCTTGTTTTAAAACATTTACGTACTAGTTTCTATACCGTGGTTCTAATATAAATGTAACGTCAACCGTAACATTTGACCTTTTAAAATTGAAAATTAAGGTTAGTTAACACGGGTTACGATTACGGTCAAAAGTTAAGGTTGACGATTGACGTTAAATTTATATTACAACCACTGTACAATCTTATAAAACACTCGTTTGTGATCCCTCAAAAACAGGCCTTAAAATGTCAAAAAAAAAACAGACCGAAAACATTTTTTTGTCTGTTTTTTTTTCTCTCAGATTTTTAAGATTTATTAAGAAAATAAAAGGCAATACATTTAAAAAATTTGATCAATTTTTTATTTGGAAAATAAATTATAAACTATTTTAATAAAAACGGTTGAAACCACATGATTGAACTGGTAAAGCTAATTGTTGACCACATGGTTGAGCTAATGGCATTAATGGTAAAGCTTGTAATTGTAATTGTGGTTGAGGAATTTGAAATTGCATTGGAGCAACTGGTAAAGCCAATTGTTGACCACATGGTTGGGGTAATGGCATTAATGGTAAGGCTTGTAATTGTAATTGTGGTTGTGGCATTGGAGCAACTGGTAAAGCCATTAAAGATTGATTACCACCACAGCATCTTGATTTTCCACATCCCATTTTGATTTTTTTTTGCTATAAATTATTAGATTCAAATTTAATTATGCCTTTTTTTCTCAATTTTTTTTGCTTATTTATACACAAATTTCCAATTGTTTGCCCAAATCGATAGAATAAAAATTTGAATACAACAAAAAAGATTTAACATTATTTCTTAATTAAGATAATATAAAACATTTTGTTATAATTTACCATGGAAAGAAAGAAAAAAACTATAAACATTACTTGACTTTTTTTTTACTACTTTGGTAGGCGTTGAATATTTGTTTTTTTTTTATTTAATGTTTAGTAGATTTTGTAAAATTATTTTAGCTGTCTTTAACGCTCCATTAACTAAAAACTTTTTTTCTCCTAAGAGTAGGCTGAAAAAAAAAGAATTTTTAGAAAATTAAAATTTAAAAAATGCCTAATTAGAAATTTTATTGAGACTTTAAACTAAGTAAATTTTTAATTTGAATATTAAGTTTATTGTGATAAAGAAGACTTAAAAATACCTGTTAATCTTTGGGGTCATTTCTAATCACACATTTTAATTCAGAATTTTAAGTGCTTTTTTATAACATAAATATACGATATTTACTGGATTTTCAAATAAATCTTGCAATCAGCAACCTTTTTTTTCAATAAGGCTTTTTTCTTTTTAAGTTTAAATCAAAAATAGCCCAAATTATAAATTAATTAAAAAAATATATGCCTTATCTAATGATTTTTAGTGCATTTAATTCTTTAAAGCTAAAATCGAATTTAATAAAAACCAATGGTTATGTTAATGTCAAAATTTTTTTCAAAAGTTAATCTTGGTTTCAATTTATAAGGTTTAAGTTGTGCTTTTCGAAAAGTCTCAATCTTCTTTAAAAAAATTTTAGACAAAAATATTTGCAAAACTCAAACTTTTTCCAATTTTCACATCACTACCAAATTATTTGACATCATCAGAAACTTGGTTTTTACTCATTTTTGACCTAAATTTGTTAACTTATTCCAGAATTTGTTCAAAATAAGTTAGAGCATCAAAAAAGAAAATTTTTCTTTATCGCTTTAATATTATATTAGATTAGTATATAAGTTTTAGAAGGATTTTATCAAGAATTTTTTTCTAATGAATAAAATTTGAATGAGTTCTTAGAATATTCTTAACTTTTGAAACGTTACTTTTTTCATTTTTTTACTTTCCTTTTTTGTAAACGATAACTAAAATTATTATTTAAACATCAACACATTTTGGCAAAAAGATTTTTTTAAATATTAAAAATCGAATAAATTTTCTATATTAGTCCAGCGAATAAAGAAAAAAAAATTCTGAATAAATAAGGCGCTATTAAAAAAAAAACTTCTTTTAAATTGTTTGTGTTAAAATAAAATATTTTAGAAAAGAAAAAATGAAAGAATATTCGATAAATTTAAACTCAGAGTCAAGAGAAATTCAACTAGGCAATGAAACATGGTTTAAAATATTAGCTATAATTTCATTTATATGTGCTCTAATAGTCAATTCAATTCTTGTATGGTTTTTAATTTGTCGTCAAAGTCGAATACAATATACTGATTTGGAAATAAAACAAGAAGCTTTGAATAATTACAAAACTCCATTCAAGAAACGACTACAAAGAGTTATATTTGGCTCGAATAATAAAAAAAATATAAAAAAATTAGACGCTGAAAATCAAAATTTAATTTAAAATTGAAAAATTTATTTATAAAAAAATAAAATTATAATAAAAAAAATTTAATTTAATTCTTTATTTTCGCGTTTGATAATTTTTTTTAAACTTTCTAGTGCTGCCAGTGCTTCTGACAAATCAAGTTTTCCATTTTTATTTGTGTCTATTTCTTTAAAGATTGCTCGAGCTATATTTTCACCAGCCGTGCCGAAGCCAAGTGTGTTTATGGCAATGAAAAAGTCCTCTTCAGTTATTTTACCATCTCCATTACGATCCAATTTTTTGAATACACTTATAGCATTTAAGCTTTCATCGCTTTTACTTTTATTACTAAAAAATTTCCTACCTGAATTTATGAAATTCATTTTTATGTTGTAATGAAATTTTAAAAACCTTTATTTAAAATTCAAAAAAAAACAAAAAATATTTTTATTATTTTTTAAATAAATTATAATTTAAAAACAAAATGACTCATTTTAAAAATTTCAAAATTCTCACATAAAAACTTTAAAAAACAAATTATTATTTAAAAAAAAACTCGATTCGGCACAAAATCAAACTTTTAAACAACAGAATAATAGTGACAAAAGTATACTTTACCCTAAAAAATTAGGATAGAAAAAAAATGGCAAAGAGAAATTCTTGTTCTCAATAAAACCTCTCAGAAATAGGTCTTATTTTTCTCTTTATACAGTCGGTTCTCGATTTTGTGTTACCCAATTTTGTGACATTTTGAAGATGTGACAGCTATAGCTGAGACAACTTCAGAAAATTTTTTTCTCGTTTGTTAAGTCAGCATCATGGGTGTCTAACCCCAAATCTATGAAATTAAAACTTTCTGTTAAAAATAATAAAAAAATATTAAATAAATTTATAGGTTACTGAGTCATATCATTGTGAGACATATCATGAGGATATTTTGGATTTTAAAAAATATCGCATTGGCCTGTAATTAGAGATATAATTTGAATTACTTTTATTTCCTATAAAAATTATTTAAAAACAATCCAATTATCTTAAAATAATTTTTTCTGCGTAAATCGAGTATATGGTTTTTTGCCATAAAAACTTCTTGTTACATTCTTTATATTATTATACAAAATTATAAAAACTACGAATTTAAATTTATGCTTAATTAGCTTAGTAGATTTAATAAACATTTTTTTTTACTAGCAGATTCATCTTAAGAGTTTTTTTTGAAGCAAAATTAAGCATTAAAATCTGATAAATAAACTAAACTAAAAATGGCCAAATTAATTCTTATTTTTTAGCTTTGACAAATGTTATTTTTGGAAAAAAAATTTTAATTTTTTGTGGCGAGGGTGATTAAAATTTTTGAAGTTGCATTGAAAAAAAACTCAGTGCATCTTAAAGATTAAGATTTTTTCCTTTTCTTTATAATTTTACTAATTGATGATCTTTCAAAATCAAATTAAAAAATGGCTTTCTTTCTTTTTAATTGAAACAGGTAAAAAAATTTAGGGACTCACGGGTTTTCAACACTTTATTCACACCTGTCAGTTTTTCAACATTTTTTTTCTTTCTTTGAACGCTTTAAAAAAAGGTGGAGTCAAAAAAAAATAAAAATGGAGAATTAGTGTTAAAAAAGTGTTGAAAGACTGTCAATTATCATAAGAAATTTAAATATTGCAAATAAAGTAATTGAATAATTTGAAAATTATACTACTGGTGACGGAAATTGTTTATATAATTCCATCTCTTTTTGGAAATGAATAAAGCTCAAAAAAACTAAATACCTTATCATAAACTAATGTTTTTAATGTTATAGA
This sequence comes from Brachionus calyciflorus, assembly GCA_002922825.1. Lineage (NCBI taxonomy): Eukaryota > Metazoa > Rotifera > Eurotatoria > Ploima > Brachionidae > Brachionus > Brachionus calyciflorus. Next base: position 585,834 of record NTPY01000614.1, read on the forward strand.
ATATGAAGATTATTTTCGTAACTTAGTCAAAAAGTTTCAATTTACTGATAGCTTTGAAAAAACATTAGTAGAATCTGCTACTCTTGATATTTTCGGTAACGAGTTTATTATGGTATACAAGTGAATTTTTTTAATTGATCCTACAAGTGGTTATCACTTAAATTTTAGTAATGGTTTTGGCGATTTAGATCTTTATTAACTTGGAATTTGTACTTGGCTGGTTGTATTAAAATTGAATATTCTCTATTATTTGCAATATTCATAATTAAAAAAGTTAATTTCATTGGTTTATTATTTTAACCTATTAAAAGATAATTCATAAATTAAAATAATATTTAAGCTTCCTGTGTTAATTTTTTTTAACACTTTTCATTTCATTTTCACCGAGCGGTTTGTACAAAGTAAAGTGTTGAAAAACAGTAGAACCAAAATTTAGTAATTAAATAAATAAAATCAAATTATGAAGATAAACATAAAAAGCCTTTATCATTCTTTTCTAATTTAAAATTAAAAGATTATCTTCTAAATCTTGTGATTGATGATACTCAATTTTGTGATCTAAATAATGCTTAACAATCTAGATTCATAACATCGGAATTTCACTGCATTACTTTAGAGAAATTTATTTTCGATATTTTTTTTTAAATTGTAAATAATTTTTTGTTTTTATTTGATTTAACGAAACGGAAATTGATTCCGGAATTTCTCGGTAAAAAATATGGTTAATGTAATTTTTTGATTTAGTAACATTTTCCCCACAATACATTTTCCCCATTTACATTTCCCCCACGTACATTTTCCCCATAATTTTTTTCCCCAATTTTTTTTTTCCCCATTTAACATTTTACCCATTTAACAATTTACCCATCGTACATTTTCCCCACAATAAAAAATAGCCTACTTTCTTATTGGTTAGCCCATGAGCCAATAAAAAAATAGAAATATTTATTAATATCTAATAATTGCTATTTAAATGAAAATTACATGATTCCGGAAAAAGACTGGTCTAATTAAATAAAAATAGCCGCTTTATCCGCATTAATAAGTAAATGTTAAAAAATCCATCCAATTCATACAAAAATGTTGATTTCATTGTTGATACAGTTATAGGAGCAAAGAGCGAGAGAAACCTCAGAAAAAAATAATTCAGTGGACCATGCAATTTAAAATGTAGTCAAAAATGGCCAAAAATGCAAGGCAAAAGATGCTACAGTGGTTGTTATATAAATGTTACGTCAACCGTAACTTTTGCCCGTAACCGTAACCCATGTAAATTAGCCATTGTGCAAGTATTATCTTATGGAAAAGAACCGTACAACTAACCGTACAATAAATTAAAACAAATAAAATTTTTCATTTAAAACTTAATTATTTTTATTGGCTATTTTAGACACCGCCTAGATAGTGGGGAAAATTTACAGTGGGGTATAAAAAAAGTGGGGAAAAATATTGTGGGGAAAACGTTAAATGGGGAAATTGTTAAGTGGGGAAAATGTTAAATGGGGAATTTTATTGTGGGGAAAATGTAAGTGGGGAAAATGTAAAATCACCGATTTTTTTTCATTAAAAAAAGATCACTTATTGTTTAAAAATTTAAAAATACAAAAAAAATTTTAAATAAATTGAATTAACGTCAATAAAACGTTGCTTTTGTCTTTTTGTCAAAAATTTATGTTTTTTCGTTATTTTTTCAATGCTTATAAATCAAAAATTGAAAAAAGTAAAACCCACAATTTGTTCAGAATTTTTCCTAGTTTCAGAAAATATATAATTCAATATGGGTCATGGGGGTTCCCACTGACTAAATACAAAAATACTGAAAAATAGGCATTTTTTTTCTTTTTTACCGAATTTTTTCCGCTTTAAATTTTTTTTTCGACAAAATAACTTAATTTTCTGGTAGAGATTTTTGTTCCCTTTCAGAAAATAGGTAATTTTAATATAATATATGTATAAATTGTAGTTATTTTTGCTTTTGAATTATACATACTTTTCAAAAATTCAGAAACTTTGGACCCCTAGGGTCAAAAAAAAAAAATTTTACCCCCCATGAAAAATATGGCTTTCCTGGGTTTTCATATGCATCTGCAGATAGTGTGGACGTTTTGCATTCCCTGAACCTTACCCGTAAATATTAGTTTTTTAACGTCGCACTAAAAGCCCGAAAATTCGGCTTTAGTATCACCAAAAAAGTTCCCGGTTTTCACTGCTTATAAAAAAATTTAAAGTAAAAAGAAAACACTTTGAGTTATTAATTTATTGATGAAAGATAAAAATTATAATTGAAAATAAGTTTAGCAAATAAATTGTCACTCGCATCCATTAACTTTTCATAAAGGGAGCTCTGAGGTGACTCAAGCGCACTGAAATATGTCTGGGGCACAGTTACGCGACTTACAATCATAATTATCCATGCAAGTTGATCCGATTGGAAGTCCTTCGCACATATTATCTGTGCATTTATTTGAACTACATTCTTCATCATCATCACAAGGATCGTCAGTTACTTTTGGCTTACAAGCTTTAATAGAACTTCCTATAAGATCACAGAGTTTTGATTTACATTCCATATCTACATTACAATCTTCTAAATTATCCTTTCCAACGCAAATACTATCCAAACAAATATTCGAATAACATTGAACATTTAAAATGCAATTTTCTCTATTAGATTTTGGCGTACAAAAACCATCTTTACAAATGTCTGAAAGACATTCACCATTCGAAAAACATAAAGCTGAATTTGGCTTTCCAAAACACTTTTTTTCCTCATTACAAATATTTGAAACACACTCTTCATTTTTTAAACAGGAAGCTTCATTTGATTTTCAGTAACAAAATCCATCTTTACATATTTCTGAAATGCATTCATCAGGAAAATTACATGAAGCTCCATTAAATTTTCCATAACAACTCCCTTCTTTACAATTGTATGATATGCATTCTCCGTAAAAATTACAACCCTCTCCATTTCGTTTAAAGAAACAAGAACTATTAGAACAAAATTGTGAAAGACACTCAAGATCTTTACTACAGGAAGTTCCATTCGATTTACCTAAACATAAGCCATCATTACAGATATCTGAGAGACATTCCCGATCCGAATAACATAAAGCTAAATTTGGCTTCCCAAAGCAAAATCCTTCAATACAAATATTTGATAGACACTCTTCATGTTTTGAACATGAATCTCCATTTGCTTTTCCATAACAAATTTTTTCTTTACAATTTTGTGAAACACATTCACCATCCGAATTACATAAAGCTGAATTTGGCTTTCCAAGACATTTTGTTCCATTACAAATATTTGAAAGACACTCTTCATCTTTTAAACATGAATCGTCATTTGATTTTCCGTAACAAATTCCTACTTTACAATTGTCTGAAATGCACTCACCATAAAAACTACAAGACTCTCCATTTGATTTTAAAGAACAAGAACTGTTTGAACAGTACTGTGAATGACACTCAAGATCTTGACTACAGGAAGTTCCATTGGATTTTCCGAAACATAAGCCATCTTTACAGATGTCAGAGAGACATTCACCATTTACTTTACAAGAGTTTCTTGCTAATTTCCCTAAACAAATTTGACTAAAACACTTTTCTGATAGACATTCGTCGTTTATTGAACAATTTTCGTTATTTCTTTTTTTTTCAATTATCTTTTGACAAATTCCACTTAAACAAAGCGATCCATTTTTACATTCTTCATCTTTTGTGCAATTCTCTAAATCTTTTTTTCTTTATTTTAAAAATTTATTCTCAAAATTAAATTCTCTTTTTACAAATGCTAAACTAAAATATATATACCTGCATTTTGTTAATATTGTATCACAAAAAAGACCTTTCGAATTATCGCATCCTTCATAACGACTTCCACATGGCTCATTAATAAACTTTTTGATTTTGCAAGCTTGGTCTTTTTAAAAGTTATAAAATTTTTTTATTTTTTGAGTCATTTTTGTCGGTATTTTACACTGAAGTAAAAAAAAAAGAAAAAATTTACCTTGTGCTTCATTGATTAGAAAGAAAGCTAAAAAAAAAAAGAAAATTTTCAAAATAAATTGTAATTTTCAAGTTAAACAAAAATTTAAGATTGTATTCAACTGATAACGATTGGTAATCCAATTTTTAAAAAGATCTCTTTTTGTGAAAAAATAAAAATTTTCATTCGAATGGAATGAAAACCAAAGGAAATTGTTAGCCAAATATTTAAAATTGCCAAAATTTAATCAGGATATTCAACTAAAAACTAATAAAGATATTTGAAAAATAAAGATAGTTTATTTAATCACGAAACTGATCAAGAATTCCTGGTCACATTTTTTTTCAAAAATAAAATTTAGTCAAATTCACATAATTTTGTGACCAAGACTGGCCATGTAGCCGGGAAGGTATTACCTGGTCACACAACAGGAAAGACTCGCATTTATAAGAAACATTGTTATTGGAGTTTTAGAGTTTCTATCATTATTAAAATAATAAAATTATTGAACTAATCGATTAAAATTTTTATTTCTGCAGATTCAAGAAAAAGATACTTTTTAATGATCTTATAAATATTAACTTTTAAAATTAAATTTATAATTTTAGCTAAATTTAATTTTAATTATAATTTAAAAAAACTAAAAATCATATATTTACTTGTAATTATTAAAAATTTAAGGGTCAACATCTAAAATAGATTCTCTTAAAATTAAAAAGTTCCTAGATTTTTTGAATTTTTATTCAAAATAAATTAGTATTATAGTATTTCACTTTTGTTTTTCTGTAACGTATCTTCCAATTATAAAAGCATCCCGTATTTCTTCGAAATTAAGAATATACCGGAACATCAAATTAATTTTTTTAAAAGTGATTTTTTTCAAAAAAAGACTCAAATAAAACAAGTAAGTTTTAGTTTCTAATACAAAATCAATTAAAAAATGATCGAAATTAATAAGAAAAAGAATTTCCATTTCTTCAATTAGAAGAAAAAACAAATAATTCGAATTATTCTTAATTTTGAGTAAATATGGTAGTTTTTTACCAATTAACGAGAATTTAGGTTTTTTTTCTTTAAAAATCCTTAAAAACAAAATGTAAATGTGAACTGAATTTTGTGATTAATTCGCTTGATTCCCTCAATTCAAAAATTTGAAATTTTAAGTTTAAATTTTTTTTAAAAAGCGTGTAATTAATGTACTGAAAAAAATTAATTATTTGCTGACAAATTTTTAATGACAAAAAAAATTAAAGTACTGACTAATTAATTTGGCTCTGTACAGTAAATTTCATTTCGTCATTTCAATTCATGCGAATTCAAATAACTTTTGAACGGAAAGTGATAAACTTATTAGCAAAATTGTTACACTTTGTAGCATTTTACAGAATAAGTTTATCACTATCCATTCAAAAGTTATAGCAATTTAAATGAATTGAAATGACGAATTGAAATTTACTTTGCAGAGCCAATTAATTTTTATCTGACTAAAAGAATTATTTACATACAAAATTATTTATTTTATGACTAAATAATTTTTTATGCGACTATTAAATTAAAATTGTGACAGAATAAATCTTTCTATGACAAATATTTTATTTTTGTCCTGACAATTTTAAATGAAAAATACAACAAAGGTTATCTTCCAAAAAAAAAGAAAAATTGGAAGAAAAATTTGGGGTATTGATAACGAGAGGGACCATATCTCAGTTGCTAAACATTTTTTCGATATGAAGTCCTTTTTCATGCCTTTTAAGGGTCCAGTTAGTGTTTATTTGATTATATTTTGCCAGAATGCAGAAAGCGATTCATAACTATTTTGACTATTTAAAATTTTGTGACGGCTACTTTTCCCCCGATTTCGAAAAGATTCTTTTTCCCATGAGGGGAAAAAGTATACTAAACCTCAAATTTTTCAAATGTTTTTTTAGATCAAAAAAATTAATTCGACGGGAAGAAACTGTTATTTTTTTGTTCATGTCTTTAATAATTCTTTTCGGAAAAATTGCAGATTATTTTATCAGTCTTATACGTTTGGATTTTTCATTTTAAATTGATCTTCAAATTTAAAATTCCGATCAAACTGAAAAATAAAATAAAAATCCCAAAAAACTTGATAGACGACCAGAAAAATATTAATTTGTCACCCAAATATTTGTCAGTACAAAAAATTTTTTTTGTCACTAAGAAAAAATAAAAGCCTTTTTAAAATTCATGTAATCAATAGTTTTATATTGAAATAATTTTGTTTTAATGTGGCAAGTTCCGTAACACTCAGACCAAACTTTTAGAGGGTTGCACAGAAAAAATAATAATAAAAAAAGAAAAATAAAAGCGCCTTTAAATAGAGAAAAATTTTTTCTAAATAAACATACAGATATAAACATTCATACTAAATAAACATATATTTTTTTTCAAGTTGAAAATATATCTCCAAGAAATAA
>NTPY01000614.1:601237-618166 GCA_002922825.1 Brachionus calyciflorus
ATTGAAAACGATTAAAAAAGATTATTTTTGAAATGAAACTTGTCTGCAAATCAATTTTTTTCCTTATGAAGCTTTCTTTCATTACCTAGAAAATTTAGAAAAAATACAACTCGTCTTGTTGTTAAATGTTTTATAAGTTTCCTTTGGCTAAATACTTAAGTATTTTTTATTTTTAAAATTATTTGAATTGAAATTTCGAATTGAAATAAAACTTTACTTTGCCAAAAACGTAAGATGTAAGAAAAGATGTAAGGCGCGTTTTTTCACTCTCAAACCTTATATTAAGCCATAGAATTGAGCTGATTTATTTTTACATCGCATTATTAATTATCTTATAAAAAGTGGTATTTACCGAATAAACAGATAATAAAAGAAAATATAGATTTCATTATTTGATGTTTCTTAGATTTACATTAAAATCACTCGATTTAAAAAAAAGAATTAAATAAGGATAAAAATATTAAATATATTTTGAGTTCAAGGCAAGAGTTTTTGCAGAATTTAGCACCTTAACTGAAAAAAAAGCTTCATCCAGTAGTCGTCTACGTTTGGCATCCTAAAATTCTTATTTAAGAGGAATCTAAAAAAAAATTTTGTATTGAGATTTAATATTTCCGTTTTTTTCCTTGATAGAAAAACGATTAATTAATGTTTGTAAATTTTTTTCGTTTTTTCCGTTTTCGAAAAAACAAATAAAAAAATTTTAAAAACAAATTCTTCGTTTTTTATCGTTTTTCTGTTTTCTGTTTTTTTCGTCACGATCGTAAAATAAAGTTTACACAGATTTACGCTTAAACTATCTAACTTAAAATGCTCTTATCAAATTTATATTCTGATTTTTTGATATTTTTGATACCAAACTTCCGCATTACCTATTGATTGAGTTTCTTAGCTCATTAAAAGAGAGGGAAAATAAGAAAAAAATTTTATTTTCAGAAATTAATTTATTAATAAAAAAAGTAAAATTGTTTAATTATATCAATCTTATTTATTTTTTTTGAAGAAAAATAGACAATAAAATTCCTATTATAATTAAAAAAAAAAGGGCAAATGTGAAATTTATTCGAATTATTTAATCTTGTAATCAAATTGCAAAAATCTTCGAAACATGAATAGAAATTAGGGAATTTGTTAAGACTCTCTTGTCTTGGATCATAGCAGCCTATGTAATATCGTATTTGATACGATGTTGTTGAAGCTCGTTGAACATAGCATCCAAAAGGACAATAAATTCTTGTACTACCTAAAGCGCCAGGACCGCATGTTTTGCACGAAAAGCATCTGTATCCGTAGACACCATCAAAAAATAATTCACAAAAAAGAAGCGAAAAAACAATCAACTTAAGCATTTCTTTTTTAAATAAAAAAATAAAAATTTAAACCCATTTCATTTCTTTTATTTATATTCATCGTATAGGCGAAAAAACTTAAGGTTTTAGAATTGATGTTTGTTTTTACTTTTAATTTATTGAACTTATTTTTATGCTTAGCAACTAAATGTCGAATGCCTTTTTTTGTTTAAATCTTCGTTTTAAACTAAACTTCATTATGTGCTCATTTACGTCATTTCAGGTAATTTTGTACTTAGTTTCATATTTAAAGAAAACTCAACTTTGATTTTTTGGATAATCTATGTTTAAAGTCAAGAAAAGCTTCTAAAAAAATTGTTAAGACTTTTTCTTTATAACAATGTGACAATTGAACAGTACACTTTTAAACAAAATTTAATAAGTTTTTTTCTAAAAATTAAAAATTAGTCCTCTAAACTGTAACTTCTGATAGAAAATTTTTATCATCTAAATTTTACTCCTGAAAAATTATTCTTCATAAAGAATAATTTTTCATCCCCATGTCGAAATCTTTTATGAGTCTAATTTGAGATCTAATAGAGAAATACAATTAGAATTAAAAGAGATCCAATTGAGAATAAGTAGTTTTTTTCTTAAGAGATCTCTGTAACCTTTTTCGCTAACTTATCTTTACTTTTTCTCTTAATTTAACTAAACTCTTTCTCTTTATTTATTTTTACTTTTTCTTTTAGTTATCTTCACTATTTCTTCTTTAAAACAAACGACTAAATTTTTTAAATATTTTTCTGTTCTTTTGAGATTCTCTTAATGCTTTCAAATGACCTATAATCAAGAATTTTATTATTTATATTTTATTTATTTGAATCAAATTAAATTTTAATATTAGAATTGTGTCCGTAAAATTTTCAATTTAAAATCAAAGAATCAAAATAAATTTTTAATTAAAGGTGTTTTTTCAAGTTTATTTTAGAATTTATAAAAAAGAATAGTATTTTTATTTTTATCAAAGGCAATTTTAAATTTATTTAAAAAATTGATTATATTTACCATTAATTTAATCATTCAATACCTTTTTTTAAATTACCATTTAGTGAGTCAAAATTATTTGAGCAAGACTTCCACTTTTTTTAAGGAAAATTGCAATCGAATTTTTAAAAACTGGGAATAGCTCTTAGAAATTTATTTAAAAAAAATAAATTATCTTTTTCAAAGGACATAAATTGATTAAAATGGACGAATATTGTGATAAACCTGAAACACATTTATTCATTTATGCCATTCTGACCAACAAACCAAAATTAGCAAAAATATTTTTGAACGAAGGAAGAAACGAACTTATCGGTTGTCTTTTTGCATCTAAAATATATAAATCTTACGCTCTATTAGATGAATCTGAACAAGAAAAATATGAAAAACTAGCTCTCGAATTTGAAGCTACAGCTTTTAAATTAGTTGACATGTTTTACAAAAATGATCCAAGAGAATCTCAACTACTATTAATAAGGAGTATTCCGGAGTTTGATTTTACAACTTGCTTACAAATAGCCATATTGTCCAATAGCTTAAATTTTTTAAGTCATCATTGTGCACAAAATCTACTTGTAAAAATATGGTATGGAAAACTATTAAAAAGTACAAGTTTTTTGAGAGTATGTTAAATTAAAAATTAATATAATATAAATATTTTTTAATTTTATAATTTTTAAGCTTTTTATGTCAATTTTATTTCCTTTAATTGCTCCGATACTTTGTTTATATAACGAAAAAAATGGGGATTATTACTTACATGATGAAGGTGAGAAAGAAAATTATGATGATAATGATACAATTACAATAAATCGTATCGAAATAGATCAATTTTATAAAAAAGAAAATTACTTTGAACGCTTGTACTCATTTTCACAAGCGCCGATTATAAAATTTTTATACGATAAAACATTCTACTTAATATTTTTATTGATTTTTAGTTATTTTTTATTATGCGATTTTTACACAATAACTAACTATAAAAATGGTTCAATAAAAATTGGTACATTTGATATTATACTTATTATATGGGTCTATTCGATTCTAATTGAAAAAATTCATAATGTAAGTTAGAAATTTTCAGCTTTAATTTTAATTCACAATTTTGTGTCACGTTTTAGCACTCATAAGCCAAATATTTTTTTAAAGCTCTAAGAACCGGTGGTGTAATTTCGATCTTTTCGTTATTGAAAAAATAAAATGTTAATAAAAATTGTTATGACCGATTACGTAGCAGAATAAAGAAATATTGAAATGACATTTTTTCTATGGAACTATAGCTGAATGTTCATAACCATAATGTTTATAAATATCTATTAGTACTTCTTATTTTACCGTGAACGTGATTTTATTAGTAGAAAAATTTAATTTCGCAAGTTTTTATTTTTTTTCTGGAATAAATTACTTCGGAAAATTTTTAATGGTTTCTAAAAAATTTTACAGAAAAAAAAATCTTCTTAAAAGATCGAATTTTAAGAACAGTTCGAACTTTGAACTAAAATCGGCTCTGTACAGTGAATTTCAATTCATTCAAATTGTTCCTATAACTTTTAAATGGAAGGCGATAAACTTAGGTGTAACAATATTGCTACACCTAAAAATCAGTCTGCAAAAAATTGCAGAATGCAAATAGAATCTTTTTCAATGGCGTGCTAATTTTTCAACGATTCAGAGTTTTTGCAGACTGATGGGTTTAGGGTGTAACAAAATTACCTTCCATTTAAAAGTTATAACAATTTGAATGAATTGAAATGACGAATTGAAATTTACTTTACAGAGACACTAAAATCCAAGTTTTGGTTTGTAATGAACCTTCTGATTAGTTAATACTTTTTGACCAATCAGGACCACCATTACATACCCAAAATTTGATTTTAGTACACTTTCTTTTTGACGAGAATTTCCCGCTATCGTTACATCCATGCGTTAGATGTTTAAAAAAAAAATATTTTTTAATTTCAGATTTTTTATTTTTAAGTTTTTTATGAACGAATCAAAAATATTCTTGACAAAATGTAAATTTTTTATATCAAATCTTTGGAATGTAATTTACGCTCTTGCTATTTTATTATTTACAATTGGAATTTTACTCCGTTTAATGTCAGATAATAAGAAATATTTTTATGCATCGCGAATAATTCTAAGCTTCGATTTTATCCTATGGACTTTTAATTTTCTTCATACCTATACATCAATAAGATTAATTGGACCTAAATTAATCATGATAAAAAAAATGTTCACTGAATTATTAACATTTATATTTATTGTTTTGGCTTTTCTAGTTGGTTTTGGCGTATCTAGCCACGCTTTAAATTATCATAATATACCAGCAAGTTTAAATCTAGTCAAAAATGTCATTTTACCTTCTTTTTTTATCATACCACAAGAATTTTACACAAGGAATAAAATGCTTTACGGTAAATTCTTATTTTCTTTTTAACTCTTTTTAATCTAGAATTTATTCCTTTTTTAAAATTAAAGTTGATAAATGCCAGTTAAATCAAACAGATAGATATTTAACTGATGAATATTCTATTGACGACTGTGTCGATAAAGTTGGATCTCAAGTAGCCCTAGTAATCTATTTAGTATATTCAGTATTTATTGGAATCTTAATGGTTAATTTATTAATTGCAATTTTTAGGTAAGAAATTTTTATAAAAAAACTAAATTAAAAATAAATTCTCTTGTTGTTTTTTAAGTAATACTATTTCAAAAGTAGAAGAAGAATCGGATAAACTATGGCTATACCAAAGATACTCATTAATTTATGAATATTTTCATAAGCCAATTTTAATTCCACCATTTACTATTTTTTATCTGTTTGGTTACTTAATCAAGTTGATGGCTTTAATGGTTCGAAAACTATATGGAAATCAATCAAAAAATTTTTTCTTTCGAAAATTCATGAAATTTTCCTATCGATATAGAAATGGATTTAGTTAGCCTTTACAAATATATTTTTTTTTAATAAGGAATAAAATTTTATTTTTTTGAAAGAGCTCAGATTCAAAGGCAGAAATATTGAAAAAAGATTAATCGATTGGGAAAATCGAATGTTTCGTCAATTTTTAAAAAATGAAGAAAAATTAAATCGAGAAAAAATTGGAAAGCGACTTGAAGACAGCTTGGAAATGTGGGTTTTTTATTTGATGAAATAATTTCAATTTTGGTTAGGTTTAATTTTTTTTGTTATTTCTTAAGATATGATTCTTTAATTCGAAAATGTAATTCAATTTTGTTAAGACATAAGAGATCGTGTGATAAAGCAAATCAAATTGACAAGATTCTAGAAAAAGTAAAAACACATTTAGCCAAACAATATTGAAACGATTACCTTAAAATATTGTCAGGAGGAACTGTACCCGTTCCTTCTTATATCGGTTTTTTACAAAATAGATAAAAAAAGAGTATAATTAAAAAAAACTAATTTTTTTAAAATAAATAAAGTGTTAAATTGTACAGCATTGTGAAAAAGAGAATTTTCTTAATTTAAAATTTAAAAAGGAATTATTAAGGAATGGATGAAAATTTCGAGACATTTTTTTTATATAAAAACTGCTCCTATCCGCTTTTGAATCAGTCAATGCTCCGTAATAAATTAATTAAAATAAACTTGACATCAGATAAAAATAACTGCTCCTTTTTTTTCGAGAAAAATTTGGTTATGCCTAAAACCCGAATACGGACGAGGACAGTCGGGCATGGAATTTTACCTATGTAAAATCCGGACAACGACTGACGGACCGCGGAATTTTAAAATAAAAATTTTAAAAAAATTCATGCAATTGTTAAATATTAGCAATTAATTAAATAATTATTTTTAGTCATCCCGAAATTCATCCATCAATTTTTATCTTTCGTTGCATAGGCAAAGTTTTAATCAAGAAGTGAAATCTAGTTGGCAAGTTTTTTTTTAATTAGATTTTTTTTATGTACAATTTTATTCAAAAAAGGCCAAAGAATGGAACTTTTTTTCCCAATAAAGTTTGCTGAAAATGAAACCTGAACTTGTCTTTTACTTAAATTCGGAGTTAAAAGCTGTTTATCTTTTTTTATTTTAACTAAATTTTTGACTTGAATCAACGAATCATTTGGTTTAGAAAATTGAAATTTTTGCTTTTTTTACTAATTTAGAAGACAAAAGGCTAACATTGCTGAATCATGTGTGTTTACATAATTTATACTTGTCTTCTAAATTAGTAAAAAAAAACAAAAATTGATTTTTTTCAAACCATAAGTAAAAGGAAAATATGCCTAAATTAAGGTGGAATAAAAAAAGATAAACAGCTTTTAACTCCGAATTTAAGTAAAGGACTAGTTTAGGCTTTATTTGCAGCAAAATTTATTGGGAACATAAGTTCCATTCTTTGGCCTTTTTTGAATAAAATTGTACATAAAAAAAATCTAATTAAAAAAAAAAACTTACCAGTTTTCTGTGCATTTTAGATGCTAAATCAAAAAGAGTTAGAAAATTTAAAATGTTTTGAAAATTTTTTTAATTTTTTATGTTTTTTTTATGTTAGAAAATACCGATACGTGTCCTGATTCTAGTGACCAACTTTTTGAGAAAGGTAAAATTCCGTGTTCAAACTTTGAGAAAAACGTGAATTTTCATCTACTATTTCCTAAATTCTCAACCAATCCTTATGAAATTTTGGATATAAGCTAAAACATTTTAAGCTACCATCTAAAGATAATCAGTCGATTTGAAAAAAATTTTAAGTTACAAAATGTCTTTCGCAAATCGCCCACAAAGCTGTAACGATGAGGCAACAAGGAAAAATGTTAGAAACTTTCGAAAGTGAGTTTAACAAAGCTATATAGTGTATTAAATGAATAATTGGTCGGTAGAAACCAGAAAAGCGTTTTGTAAAATTGTAAAATCATTGTCGGTGTCTAAATTGAGACAAGTTATTTTCAGTCATGACATGAACATTGAAGTTGACAACCGAAAAAATAAAATTTGCATTCGTAGAACCGCTGTAGAGAAAAACAATTAAGATTGTATCATTAAGCGTACAAAACAAGTAGGTGGTTTGATTGGCATATGGTGTTGAATGGGTTTTATGGTCAAGGAATTCATTGTATCTATGATGAGAGACTAAATGCAACAAGATACATACAAATTTTGAATGAAAAATTGATTGAATCTACGTCTAATCTTCTAAGTTTTGAAATTGAAAATGGGGTGTGTACAATCAAAAATTTTTAGCAAACACGAATTTTATTCTAACAGACATTAACTGAACAACGCACATAAAACTTTTTAACGCACAAAATTAAACAATTTTAACGCACATAAGAGTTTAAGCTAAAATTGATGGTAAAAGCTTTGCTAAAAAAAAATTTTTCAAAAAATAGAAAATAACACTTATAAATTTATAGTCTCCCGAAAGTTATTTATATATCAAGGAACAAGCCTTTAATTGTATTTTTTTTATTTTCTTATCAATTGACTAAATATTTAGTAATATTTAGTTTATAAATATATTGAATATTCAATATTCAATTGAAAATTTCTAAAAAATATAACGTAATTACTCGCTAATAACAAAAATGGGCCATGGCCCATTCAAAAAAAGGACACTTTTTGCAAAAAGTTTCCTTTTTTTGAAATTTAGAGAACGCCATAATGACATGTCATTATAGTCGAATCAGCATACTAAATCAATTTGAAATTACATTCTTAAAACCTGTGATTTTTTAAATTGCATAAAATACGCATAAGTTAAGTTTTTTTATCAAATATTTTCAAATATGAGGACTGACTCGTTACCATCTCACTATCTGGATAATGACATGTCATTATTAGCGAGTAATTATGTTAGATGACTTCTGTGTATCCTTCAATTCTTGGCTTCACATCTGACTTTTGCTTTTTAGAAAGTTTTCGCCTCAATTTCAAATTTTTGCTTTTTAAAGCTTTTTAAATTGCAGAATTACAATAATTAAGAGAATCATGAGCGCTTATCAAGAATAAATTTGACTAATTTAAAGACCAGAAGGTTTTAATTCACAATAAAAAATTTAAAACAAACACTGTTAATAAGATATGTAAGAAATCAAAAAGAATTGCCAACTTAAATGTTGAATGATATTTGTATACGTACAGACAAAAAAATAAAAACTAACATTTAGCTTTGCAATTCTTTTTGATTTCTTACATATCTAGTTAACAGTGAAAAACGTAAATTTTTTGAATAAATAATTTATTGACAAAAACAAAAACTTAAATACAAAAAATACACTGACTAGTTTCGCCACTTATGGGCTTCTTCAAGAGTCTAAAATCGATTAAAATAAAGAAAAAAATATAAAATAAATAAATTAATAAAAGTTTCAAACAAACAAACTAAATAAAATCTCAAATAAATAAAATTACTCAAAAATTTCAAATTTGCTAAATAATAAAATACGACATACAAGGAACAATAAAATGCTGTTCAAATAAAGCACAACTTATTCAAAAAATTATAATTGTAAATTTTAGAATTTAAAATTTCAAAATTAAATACATTTTTGAAAAGCAAAATTAAATCCATTTCTACAGATCGTCTAATAGTAGTATCAATTAAATTGTCTCTGAAAACACATACTCTAAAATCATTTGGTATATTATGTCCAACACTTCTAAAATAGACTGCTATTTCATTTTCTTTTTTGAAATAACGAACAAATCTTTTAATAGCATTAAGATGCTGATTAATTCTAATTAACAAAGACTTTGAAGTTTCGCCAATGTAAAACATATCACATTTTGTACATTGAACAATATATACTAAATTAGTCGTCTCACAATTGGCATTACACAACATTGGAAGCCATAAATTACCTAATTTAATATACGGCTTTGAATTTATTAAAGGACATATATTACAATTTTTTAAACATGATCGAGTATATGTAATTTTTAACTTAAAATCATATTTCATCAAATGAACCAACAAAAAAGACAAATTCGGCTTAATTTTATTAATAAAGAAAGGTTCCAAATCTTTCATCCAATCAAAATCATTTTTTATTTCATTAAAATTTTTATAAAAGAGATACTTTATCATAATAAAATTACGATCAAATTCAAAAAATACTTTAACAAAACTAGAATCAAATTTATTATTAGACCTTACTTTATAAGGAAGTAGAGATGCTCTACTTATTTTACTAATTTTTAATCTTAAGTTACTCAAATAATCATAATTATAGCCTTTATTTACTAAACAATTAAGAACTTTCGAAGAATAATAAAGATAGTCAATAAATGATGAACAAATTTTTCTCATACTTAAAAATAAAGACTTAGGAATATTAATGAAAATATGATTTGGATGATTTGAATTAATAATTAAATAAGAACCTTTATATGTAGGCTTAATAAATAATTTAAATTTTAGTTTACATAAAAAATTATCAAATGTTATATTTAAATCCAAAAAGTTAACTGACTCACTTAAAACTATATTTAATTTTAAATAATGAAATTGTTCCATAAAAACTTCTAAATCTAAATGATCTAAAGAAATCAAAAAAATATCATCAATATACCTAAAATAACCTATGGGTCTATAAAGATTCATCCACTTATACTCTAATATATAGAGACATAAATTAGCTAAAGAAGGACCACATTTACATCCCATAGCTATACCTATTATCTGAATAAATATCCATGATAAAAATTTAAATATATTTTTATTAAACACTAAATTTAAAAACACGTATAATGCTGAAATATTCATATGTTCAGTATTTAACCTATCTATCATAAAATCACATATAGCAACAATCGCCTCATTTGGTAAAATACTTTTGTATAAAGATTCAAAATCCATGGAATATAATTTAGGAGGACGTAAAATATAAAAATTTTCAAATATTTGAAGTAATTGTTGTGAATCTTTTAAAATGTGTTTTATATCTTTTAAAACACACTTAAATAACATATCTAGAATAATACAAATTTTTTCAGTAGGTTGATTTGAACAATTTACAATAGGTCTAATACCAAACTTATCTTTATGTACCTTAACTAGAACTCTAAATTTGCCAAGACTACATTTTTTTACAATCAACAATTTTTCATAAAGTTTTTTAGAAATATGTTTTTGATTAAACATATCCAATAAACAACTATTTATTTCTTTAGTTATATTTTCTAAAGGGTTATTTTCGAG
This sequence comes from Brachionus calyciflorus, assembly GCA_002922825.1. Classification (NCBI taxonomy): domain Eukaryota; kingdom Metazoa; phylum Rotifera; class Eurotatoria; order Ploima; family Brachionidae; genus Brachionus; species Brachionus calyciflorus. Next base: position 611,748 of record NTPY01000614.1, read on the forward strand.
ACGCCTATAAGAGTTGCTAGAATTTAGATGTTCTAAGGCAATTTCTTTGTAGGTTGAGTTATTAACAAAAGCAACACCTAAATTTTTATCACAATCTACAATTTTAAAGGGCTTATTTTTAACAAAATAAGTCAAAATATTTAACTGTTCAAGAGTTAAATTATAAAAGTAATTAAATTTCTGACTTTTTAGATCATTCAATAATTTGTATCGTAAAATTAAAGATTCTTCTAACAAAGGAATTTTTTCTGAAAAGTTTAAAATATTTTTACTTTTCGTAAGACAACTTAAATCAAAACTTTCTTTAAAATCTTGACTTTGAGTATCATAACATTTATTATTAATTAAATCATTAAGTTTATCTTTTTTAGAAAGAGACTTTTTAAATAATAAATAACTATTAAAACTTAAAACACATTTATCAATAGAATAAAAGAGATTTTTAAATAAACTATATCGACTATATAAAGGTACAGGTACAAATTTTGAACCCAGGCTTAAAATACTTGCTAATTTTTTAACAAAATCAAGATCATAATCTAAATTACCAATAGAATAAACACACTCATTTATTTTAAAAATCTCTAATTTTGAATTAATAACTATTTTTAGCAAACACGAATTTTATTCTAACGACATTAACTGAACAACGCACATAAAACTTTTTAACGCACAAAATTAAACAATTTTAACGCACATAAGAGTTCAAGCTAAAATTGATGGTAAAAGCTTTGCTAAAAAAAAATTTTTCAAAAAATAGAAAATAACACTTATAAATTTATAGTCTCCCGAAAGTTATTTATATATCAAGGAACAAGCCTTTAATTGTATTTTTTTTATTTTCTTATCAATTGACTAAATATTTAGTAATATTTAGTTTATAAATATATTGAATATTCAATATTCAATTGAAAATTTCTAAAAAATATAACGTAATTACTCGCTAATAACAAAAATGGGCCATGGCCCATTCAAAAAAAGGACACTTTTTGCAAAAAGTTTCCTTTTTTTGAAATTTAGAGAACGCCATAATGACATGTCATTATAGTCGAATCAGCATACTAAATCAATTTGAAATTACATTCTTAAAACCTGTGATTTTTTAAATTGCATAAAATACGCATAAGTTAAGTTTTTTTATCAAATATTTTCAAATATGAGGACTGACTCGTTACCATCTCACTATCTGGATAATGACATGTCATTATTAGCGAGTAATTATGTTAGATGACTTCTGTGTATCCTTCAATTCTTGGCTTCACATCTGACTTTTGCTTTTTAGAAAGTTTTCGCCTCAATTTCAAATTTTTGCTTTTTAAAGCTTTTTAAATTGCAGAATTACAATAATTAAGAGAATCATGAGCGCTTATCAAGAATAAATTTGACCAATTTAAAGACCAGAAGGTTTTAATATGGCCTCATTCAGATTTACAAGATTATAAATGTTTTAGAGTGCATTAACTTAAAAAAAGGTATTAATTCTAATCTGATTTGTAGTGGCTCACTTAGAAAATATAATTATAAAGGACATAGTCAACTTTTAGTTCGAGGTTTTATTTTTTAATAAATATAATAGTGAACCATTGGAATCAGCTCCCAAATGCGTGCAGAAAAAACTTTGAGCTAGCACTTGATTGAATAAATTTTTCCATTTCGATTGAAAAACAAAATTTATTCTATTTTCTAACGATCTTTTTAAAAAAGTCGAAATTTTTAATGAATTTAAATTTTGTTTGACTTTATTTTTCTTAGCAATAAAAAACTATTAACACAAAAGTTACCTGTTCCTAAAAAACATTTTTAAATTTAATTAAACTTATTCTTGTGATCTTTTTAAATTCTCTTTAAAAAATGACTGAATTAAATATTGAATTTATCAAAAATAAATTAAATACGACAAATGAAGATGAATTGAAAAATTCTACCGATTTTCAATTTGTATTATCGAACATAACTTCCATTAATCCCAGTGTATTTGATGACTTATTTTCTAATTTAAAACGAATTAATTTAAACTCAAATGCAATAGTTACCATTGAGCCTAAATTATTTAGCAAGTTGGTAAATTTAGAAGAATTAGGCCTTGGTTCTAACAAGATCGAAACTTTGAGTGCTGATACATTTACGGGTCTTGTTAATTTGAAAAGCCTTGATCTATGTAATAATCAAATTAACATCATTGATCCAAAAGCTTTTGACCACGTGGTTAATTTAGAAACATTGAAGCTTTCTTATAACAAAATAGCTAGTTTATCAGACGGAATATTCGATTCGTTATTGAAATTAGAAAGTTTGTCATTAGATGGAAACCAATTGACTACATTATCTTCAAATTTATTTGAAAAATTAATAAATTTAAAAGGTCTCTTTCTTTCAAGCAATCAATTGACGTCAATTTATCCGAAGACATTTAATACACTGACTAAATTAGACACTTTATTTTTGGGAAGTAATAAGTTTACTTCATTTGATGTAGATACATTCAAGTTGGTGACAAATTTGAATAAGTTATATTTGGAAAGAAATCAATTAGAAACTTTGGATCCTCAAATTTTTAGCACTCTAACAAATTTGGTTGAAATTTATTTATTTGATAACAAACTGAAAACTATTGATCCGTATATATTCAAAAATTTAAAATCACTTAGAAATATTTTAATGGAACACAATGAAATAAAACAAGATAAGATTGAATTGTATTTGCCCGAGAGTGTGACATTTTTGCTTTTTAAGGACAGTAACAATCCATTTTATTATGATGAAGAAAATCATTTGGATTCAGTTGTAAATAAAATTTAATTAATTTTTTTGAAATATGTTATACTTCAGTACAAGACTCGATACTCTTGTACTGAAGTATAATATATTTAATTATTATTAAATTTGATTTAAATTGAAAACAACTGAAACGCATTAGATTTGATCTTATATAAGACTAAGAAAAGGATCTGGCAAGTCTTCAAAAAGAAGGGCATTCGAGAGTCAAAAAAAAATTTTTATGAAATTTTTTTTGACTCTTATAGGCTCCCTATTTTTGAAAACTTGCCATCTACAGATGCATATAACAAGAATTTTTTCTTATTAAATATTTTTAAATTTAGATAAGACCGAATCCTATTTCAAGACCTACGAGTAGTAAATGGACAAATACAACAAGACCTGCAAGTGGAACGGTTCAATTAAATTTCAAGTGAAATCATAAATTGAAAATTCGATTCAATATTTTTCATTTTGTTACAAATCAAAATTAAATGCTTTTAGCTATATTTTAAGATTTTTCAAAAATAAACTTTTTTAAAAATTATTTTAGTTAAATTTTATTTATTTCCTTAATTAAAGCAAATTGAATTTATACTATTAATTACCAATCAGTGTAAAAGGTTTATAAAATTATTAAATGACTAAATAAATCGGACAAAAAATAAAGTTTTTTAACTGATGTACATATCAGGCCTTGTTAGCTTCAGTTCGATATTTAAGTACTTAAAAATAGTACTTATTAATAAACTAGTTAATAATATACATTGTCTTTATTTATTTAACGATGAAGGATTAAGGATTAAAGTGATTTGAATATTTTGTATGAATACTTTCTTACTAAAAAGAAAGCTGATAAAACTAAATAAGCAATGACATATTTATGTGAAATAAACTAGGTACAGTACAAATTAAAACTAACTTGTACGTTTCTATTCCTATCCTCTTTCTCAACTCTTCTTCAACTCTCCCTTTTCTTTTCCTCTCCTTTCTAAGGAAAGGAAAGATTTCAAAAAAATACGTTAAAAAATATTTGTTTTATTTATTGTTTTCTCCAGAGGAAGAGTTAAGTAAGAGTCGAGGAACAAAATGCGTACAAGTTAGTTTTAATTTGTTTTGTGATTCTAAATAAAGAAATAAATAACTAGAGCGTAAAAATAATTAAGCTTGTTCTCATTTATATTTTGTTATTTAATTTTTTGGGTCTTATTCAGGGCCTGTCATAATGTGCTTTCGCATATTTGGCATATTTAAAAACTTTTTTGAATATTTTATTCAAGTAAAAAAAATTTCCAATAAATCATCTATTTTAATTTTATTAATTAAACTTTTAGAATTAAAAACTCCAAATCTGACTTTAAGTCATGACTCTGAAAAATAACTTCAAAGTCAAGTCTTATTATCCTATGTAAATTTATACTCACACAAAAAAAACTGGAAGAAATTTATGTTGAATCAAAATTTTCACATCAGATTTTTATACTAAATCAGGTTTGTGCTGAGTTAAATCAAAGAAAATTTTAGCGGTACATTTAAAATCTAATGCTTTAATAGTACAATAGTAATTTGTTTTACCATCTGAATTATTCGCTCTTCATCTATATGTGTGGTATTGAATAAAAGTATTTGGATGAGGATATACAGTGCTGGTAGGTTACAGTGTTTTTACGAAAATTTACGTGAATTCGGGTAATTTTACATAAATTTACCAAAGTAAAAAATTGTAAAATTACCAGATTTTACGTTTTCACGTAAATTTTAGTAAAAATTTGGTATGCTTAGTAAAGTTTTTATTTACTGAATTTAAAATTTACTAGTAAAAATTAAATTCAACTTTACCAAATTTTCTTTTTTAAGTAAATTAAATAAGTAAAAATTTACTTTTACAAGTAAATAGAAAAACGAATAAAACATTAAAAAAGCTTGAATTAGGACCAGTATAAGTAGTTTTAACTCAACAAAAAATACTTTGGAATACCAAAAGTACTTTAAATATTTCCAGTTATTTTCCCAATTTACTTTAAAAAAGTAAATTTTTATTTTACTTAATTTACTTTAAAAGTAAAAAAAGAAAATTGAAATTTACTATTTACTAGTAAAGTAAAGTAAATGGGGTGCACCCCTATTTCTACTATATATAATTTTCAACTGGAATTTTTTTTAACAAGCCAAACAAAGTTTAAATATAAAAAAAGAAAATAAATCAAAACTTTTTTTATTATTTAAAACGAAATATTAAATTGAAATAAAAATAAATTATTAATCCTAAAAAAATGACAAAATTTTGGATTAAAAAAAATATATATATAAAAATGCAAATCGATCGAATTAAATTCATCGATTTTTGATTAAAATAAACCTGAGTCTCTTAAACTAATCAAAAAATAAAAAGAAAATCGATTTAATTTAATTCTTAAATTAAAAAAAAAATTTTTTAAACCAGCACCGTAGCGTTACATAAATATAAAAAAAAATTACACTGAAAAAACAATATTTTTTTTGGGAGGGGGGGTTTGTTAATTTTTTGTTTAAAATAAAATTATCATTTAAAAAAAAGAAAAAAAAATTAAATTAATAAAAAACACTAAAATAAAAAAAATCGGACATCAAAACATTAAAAAAAAAAAGTATAAATAAAATCTCATTTTGTTCCAATTCATATAAAATTGTCATTATTTGGAATGTCTTTAGACAAATGTATTGAGCATTCTTTTAAATTAAATTCTTTTTTTTTGATTAAATTAAATTAGGACTTAACGGCTCGGACGTAGACTTAGAACGTGGCTTAAATGAAATAATTTTGCTCTTATAATTAAAAGACTTTGATAATATATCATTTGCTTCGTCATTATCACTTTCTGATTTCTTTGATTTGATTGGTATGCTTAGTGAAGTTGTTCGAATTGGTAATTGTTGATCAGCTATTTCGTTTTCAATCATTTCTTGACTATTATTTGAATCGTTTTCATTAAGTAGACAATCACGTGATACTGGTGAATCACGATCGGATTTTTTGTTGAGCTTAATTTGTTTACTCTTGTCGGGTAAGCGTAGAAATTCTTTTTTTATTTTGAAGTCATCATCGTCCTCTTCGAATTCATTTTCTTCGACAACTTCAAATCGAGACTTACCATTTGGGGCTTCATGATCTTTGCATGATTTATTATTTTCTAATTCAATTCTTGGATTTGAAGAATCCGAGTCATTTTTTGAGAAACGAATCTCAAAGTCATTTATGTCAATTGATCTAAATAAAGCCAAGTGATTCGTTGATCGACCTTTTTTTTTTGTAAAAAATATTTATTAAAAAAAAATTTTTAGACAAATGGGTCAAATTTTTTTTTAATAAAAGAATTTTTTTTCTGAAAGCAATTTCTTAAAAATTTAGGAGATCAATTTTGTTTTTAAGGATTCAACAGTTAAGTGAGACTCAAAATGGCTTAAAAACAAGCACTAAAAAAAGGTGATTGTAAGAGAAACACTTCGAAAGATAGCGAAATTTGTTACAGTTATACATCGTTAATAATTTTAAATATAAATTTTATTATTACCGTATTACCTTGCAAAGAAATGCGGCAATTAAATTCGAAATTTCAAGTTTTGCCATACGCATTAAACATGTAAAAATGCATTATTTTTTTAAAGAATAAATGCGGCATTTA
>NTPY01000614.1:623802-650677 GCA_002922825.1 Brachionus calyciflorus
AAACCAATTTTGGTTTTGCTAAAAGTTTGGTATGCTAAAATTAGCTTACCAAAAATTTAGTTTACCAGATTTGGTTTGCTAAATTCTAAGCATACCAATTTTGGTAAACCAAAAAACTAAGCAAAACTCCCATCACTATACAAAATGATGTACAAAAAGTAGAAAATTTACTTAAATGCACAAAATTTTAGTTCTTTAGAAAAAAAATTACATTAGAGTACAATAAAGTGTACACTATTGTAAATTTTTAATTTTTTTTCAAAAAGCAGGTTTATGTTCAAATTAAAAGATTGTTAAAAGTACAAATTTTGAAACATTTTCAATCAAAACAATTGTAGGACTTGAATGTACAAAATTTGACTATAAATATCTAAGGAAAATCAACCTACGTTAGTTTTTTTCTAAATTCTAAATATTCTAAATTCTAAACTTGTTAATTTAGAATGAAGAAAAATGCAATTCTAAATTAAATTGTAATTTAGAATACTAGAGTTTGGCGGTAAAAATCTAAATAATAATTGTATTTTCTATCTTCTAAATTTAGAGACAAATTTAGTTTTTTTGCCTAATGTTTAAACAATTAAGATTTGAGTTAAAATTCTGGTTATAAGATTGAATTTTTTCAATTTCACTACATATTTAATATAAAATCATGTATTAGAAATTATTTCCTCCAACTTTTATAAAAACTTTTGTAGTAAAAATCAAATTTTGCTGAATTCTTAATTAGTTAATATTTTTCAATATAAATGTGCTAGAATTCTGCTTATTTATTTAAATTCTTAACCTTTTTTATTCTTTTTCAAAATAAAAGTTTATCTAAAATTTAATTAAATAGTCATAAAATTAAAAACATTAAAATTGAAACTAAACTTTACACAATTTTTAGGATTTTAAAATTAAGGATTAAATATTAATTTTGATCTGTCTTATATTAAAAAAATTAGGCTCATGCGATTCAAAACTTTCAAGCTATCTAAAATAAATTTTGTATTCTCGAAATTCACCGTCATTTAATCTTAAGTCCGAAAACATTTTCAAATTATTGATTTTTTTAAATTCCAAAAAAAAAATATTTACTACCATCATCAACCGAAGTTGCATTAAAAATAATGTCGTTTTCGAATTAAGCAAGTTATCTTTACTATTTCTTCATGTATCATATATACAGTACTGATTCGTCACTGTGTTTTCACCAGATTTCTCGTGAATTCCCCGGAATTTCGGTGAATTCACGAGAATTTTGGGAAATTTACCGGAATTCTTCGAAAAAAAAAATCGTAAATTTACTAGATTTCCAGTGAATTCACCGGAATTCCCTGAAATTCCTGTAAATTTCCCGGAATTCGAAAAGGCCAACAAAAAAAATTCGTTTTTTAATGTTTTTCACTCCATATTAGTTAAAAAAAATTTCCTTTGAAATAGATAGTATGGAAAAAAAATCGCTAAATTTTCGGAGAATATATTTCGATAATATCTATTTCAAAGGAAATTTTTTTTAACTAATATGGAGTGAAAAACAGTAAAAAACGAATTTTTTTTGTTGGCCTTTTCGAATTCCGGGAAATTTACAGGAATTTCAGAGAATTCCGGTGAATTCACTGGAAATCTAGTAAATTTACGATTTTTTTTTTCGAAGAATTCCGGTAAATTTCCCAAAATTCTCGTGAATTCACCGAAATTCCGGGGAATTCACGAGAAATCTGGTGAAAACACAGTGACGAATCAGTACTGTAATAATTAGAAATTAAGCACAGTTTTTATCTAAACGATGTTTTTACGTCTTTTTTAAATGTAAAAGGAGGAATAAAGTATGAAGTATAAACTTTTTTAAATCGATTCTATTATTTTAAAATACTCATCAAGCTTATTTTTATTCGAGATTCTAAAACTTCACGGAGCCATAAGATTCACAATAGTTTCAAATCACAGTAAATCCCTTTATTTTTTATGTTACTCACATAATAATTGTTTAATTAATTCTAGATTTTTTAACATCAGACAAAAAAACTAAATTTGTCTCTAAATTTAGAAGATAGAAAATACAATTATTATTTAGATTTTTACCGCCAAACTCTAGTATTCTAAATTACAATTTAATTTAGAATTGCATTTTTCTTCATTCTAAATTAACAAGTTTAGAATTTAGAATATTTAGAATTTAGAAAAAAACTAACGTAGGTGGAAAATCAATCTTTATAAATTTTTTTGATTGAAAAAAATGTATAAGATAGGTAAATTTTTTTAATTATTTTTTTCCACTTGCTCATAAAAGCTTCTTTCAAATAGGCGAATTTCCGCCTAAAATAATTTAAGTGTATATCAATGATTTAGTAAAAGGAATTAAAAATTTTCATACTTTTTAATACCAAATCCAATCATACTGAAATAAATAAATAAAACTTTTATTTTCTCTTAATAAGGAAAAAAATCTTAGAAAAAAACTTTATCTTAATTACTATAACAAAATTCTGAATATTAAATAAATTTAATTAAATAAAATTTGAAAAATAAAACCCTTTAAATTATTTTAGATCAAATATAATACAATACAGTAGAAATTTGATTATACACAATTTGGTTTTACACAAATTTGATTATATAGAATTTTAAAAAATGGTCCTGACTAAAAATCTGTCTTAACTTTTTATACTTTAGGGTCTTTAATCACTGCTAAATTTCCTCTTAAATGTTAAAAAATTAAGAGATTTGTTAAAATGGATGATAGAATTTATGCAAAAATCAATCTTGAAGATTCATTTCTTAATTTAACAATATTATTAATTTTTAGTGTTAGATTTTCTAAAATTTGTAAATAAAGTTCTGTTTTTTCTTACCAATTTCAGACATAGAAATTTGTCACTATGTTGATTTGATTATACATAAAATTTGATTTTACACAAGTGAAAAAAAATTTTCATTCTGTATAATCAAAGTTTTACTGTACTTACCCATAATTGAATTGAGTAAAAATTTTACTATCCTTCAAAATGAACTTTTAGAGAACAATTTTTTGAATTTTTCAAATTTAGTACATATATCTTAAAGAAAAAAATATACCTTTTGTTAAATGTTACATTAATGTTTTATTTTTCTCTTTGTACATTTTGTTATCAAAATAATTGGTACTTATATGTACTTTTTCGATATTTGTATATTTATGTGTGTAACACACGTTTTTTAACTTTATGTACAAATATTAGTACCTCAATCGCTAACAGTGTGTAATACACACGAATATTTGAATGAAAGAAAAAGAAATTTTAGGGATTAATTCGAAATTCTAGAATGCATTAGTAAATTTAAGTGAAATAATATTTGTTGGGAAAATTAAGAAAAATTAGATTTTATTTAGTAATTTTAGTGATTAAATTAGAAAAATAAGCGAGAAAATAATAAATCGCCTTTAACATTTAACAGTGGTTGAAAAAATTGATTTATAATTGTATAGTTCAAAAAACTGAAAAACTTAAAATTCTAGAAAATAAGAATATTCATCAATTGATTTAATAAAATGATGAAAATAAATGACGGTTGAGAAAATTGAGAGTTTAGGTGAACTGAAGTTTTTGATCAATTCGCTCGATTCACTCAATTCAAAAATTTCAAATTTTCATGCAGTTTTAAAAATTAAATTTTTTTAAATTCATGTACTTAATAGTTTGATATTGAAATAATTTTGTCTTTATGTTTTGAATTGAGCGAATCGAGCGAATTGATCAAAAACTTCAGTTAACCGAGAGTTTAAACAAAAAAACTCACGAAAACTGTTCAGAAGCGGCCAAAAAAGCAAAAAAAAAACTTAAAAATTAACTTAAACTGATTTTGAATTCATCAAATTTAAAAAGAAAATTGAAAGTTGAAACAAACAAACTCACGAAAACTATCGATATACGATAAATATCTTATTATCAAATTCCATGTTCCAATTACTTAAATAAATATTAAAGCCTATCCAAACCTCTTTTTAATAAAACCTCTAAATTTTTTACAACAAACGACTGATTCGAATGTCCTACAGACTCAATATAATTACTATCATTATATATTTTAGAAATATAGGTCAAGGTCAAAACAAATTTGTAAAAAAAATTTTATAAATTACCTGTAAGGAAAAACTTCAATTTTATTGCTTGAATTAGTACCACTATTCAAAATTTTATTAATTGCCTCGGATATTTTATGAGCCGATTTCATAGCATTTATAAAATCATCCGATGTTGATAATACTTTATGATACGCCATGAAATGAGATGCTTGAATTAAAAAAAAAATTTTTTTAAAATTTCTTTTTTAGAGATTTGTTTTTTTTTTTAAACTTACGTCCGATTGAAGTAACATGACCATTTTTATTTTGATGTAATCTAACTGCATCACCATACATAGCATGACCAGCCTTAATACAATCCTTAGATGGATTTTGTTTGAGAAAATATCTAACATATTTTAACAAGGAATTCTCATCGGGAAAATTATATTTAACTCTTTCAAATTTACATTTTTCACACTCATGTTCTTGACTGTCATCCAATTTTATATAATCACAAAATTCTCTCTTTTCTTTATACTCATAACAACAATAAGACGGCGGTGTAGCTTCCAACCATTCCATATAATTATCAATCCAATTCTCTGGTGGTTGTGCTATGTATGTCTCATTGGGAAAAAAAGACGCCGATGAAATTAAATTCTGTAATGAATTCGACTCACAACTAGACGAACCACACAATTTTCTAATCTCATCTAAATTCGTATAATTATAACCATCTTTTAGAACAAAATAAACCGGTGGCCCCACGGACAAATGCTTTTGCAATGCCTCGAAATACTTCAATTGATACGAATCCTGTGGCATTGTTAACTTTTGATCCAAGCCCACTTTCAATTTATCACACATAGTCAAGCAAGAAAAAAAGAAACCAACAAACACAACAATAACACCCACTCTCACTTTATAATCGAACAAAATAGGCGTATAGAATTTTTTAAAAAATTTATACAAAAACGACTTGCGATTTTGTATTTCAAAATTTTTCAAATTTAATTTAAAACAACACAAAAGATCAATACGCCGCGATTGTTCACGCTTAGCATCCAATGTCAAGAGAACAACAAAACAAGTAATTTGCATTATGAAATTGATAATAATAGCAAGACTAGCATAAAGTGAAAAAGCTCGTACACCAGGCATGGGCGTCAAAGCGGATATTAAAAAAGCAGCCGATTGTGTTGTACCAGTCAATAACATACTTGGACCAACTCGTCCGACAATCCTCGATATTTGATCCTCTATACTCTCATTCGGCAATTTCTCATCATTTTGATAAGTCTGTACTAAAATGTAAACATTATCAACTCCAACAGCCAATAGTAAAAATGGTATGACCTCCAAAGTAATTAAAGTCGATGGTACACCAATACTAGCAAAGAAACCACCACTAGAAAAAACACTCAAAATCACCAAGGAAACACCGGCGAGAGCTAAAAAAATTTTCATCTCCAAAAAAATGACTTTTAAATTTAAACTCGAATATTTTCCAAGTGTTATTGTCAAATAGACAAACATAACTACATAACTAATAGCTATTATTTTAATATCGGCTTTGGACTCACGTTCGAGTTCGTCCTCAATGGATCTCTCGGTCGAATAGTACACATTTATTAAATCCGAAGTGTAATTTTTAAGAATTTTAAGAGCCTCGAACTCCCATTGCATTGCTTTAGTTATTTTATCCTCGTTATTTAAATAGTTATTAATTACAAAATTAATAATTAAAGCACCAGCATTTAAGTATTCGGTTTTGGTTGTATCATAACTTCCTATTATTAAATAGGGTTGTATGGGTGCACCGAAAGAGGATAAACATTCTGATTCAAGTGGGTTACTCATACATGATTTTAAATATTTGTACAAATCTTCTTCGCTTTCAGTATAACCCTGGAATTTTTCCATATCATTTTGAAAATATTGAAATATGGATTGTATAGCACAATTATGATTTTCTGGTTCTAATGGTTTAAAACATATTGTGTCTAAACTAATTGGTTCTTTGATTTGAATTAGTTGATTGTACAAATCGAATGTTTCTTTGAGGATTTCGATTTTTAGACTTGTTATATTCATGTTGTTGTAGTGGGTTGGTGTGACAGTTTTTTTAGGTTCTATTATCAATTGGGTTATGCGATAGAATGGGCCGAAATTTTCGTCGAAATATTTTTTATTTTGACGTGCTATGGACGAGTCAGCTGACCAGAGTTTAATAGGATCTTTTTCGACTTTAAAATTAAAATAACCTAAGCACATTAATGAACAAAAAGCAAAGCCTATAGTCAAGACTAAAGTGGGATAACTAGCGCAGAATTTTCCTAAATATTGAAAGCGTAATTCAATAAAACGTTCTAGTTTATCGCCAAAAAATAACATTTTGTCTAAACAATTCAATTTATTTAAACGATTTCTGATTAATCGTTTATATTTGGAACGATTTTTTTGCGGGCTTGAATTAGTATTGTTGCTATCGGGTTCTGTTTCAGCTGGTATGAGTAATTTGGTTGGTGTTTTAGGACATAGACAAATTATGTGTAGTAGTTTTGTAAATAAGGATTTCTCTTGGTATTTTGAAGGAGTCTCAGTTGAGTCCATTGATGATGAGATCGAATTATTTGTATGAATTTTTTTCGGTTCTAATTTTTTAATGAATAAATACCGAGTGAATAGAGCTATGAATATTACGAATGCTATTGACATTATAAATACGGCGCCGTCTACATGGCCTACTTTAAAATGGCGTTTTTGTTCGATACGAAATTCTGGATAGATTTCACACGAAGCTTGACATTCCTTTAGGAAAAAACAAAATATAAAAAACAACCGTAAGGGTTTTAAGAGGAAAAAAAAAACAAATTCTACAGACGACTAACATCGAAAATTTTATTTTTTTAATTTATCATTAATGTCGCATTTATGACTTTTCAACAAAAAAAAATTGAAAAATAAAATTTTTATTCAGCAGTTAAAACCGAATGGTATTTTTAATTTCTAAATTATATTAAGGCAACAAAATAAAATTTCTTTTGATAAAGAAAATTTATTTTGATTTAGATCTTGTCAATAGTCAAAGTCACAAAGTCAAAGTTAAGTAATCACTTTACTTAGATTCATTTTTAATAATAAAGTAAAGTTTAGACTTGACTTTTAAAATTTTTAAGTCAAGTCATAATTTTACTTTACTTCAGCATTTATTTGAAATCAAATAATCATTTAATTTACAGTGTCGAATTTGATTGATTTCAATAAATTAAATTTGATGTTAAATAGTTTTAACTTAGACTGTTTTCAACATCGTTTTATTAAAAGAATATCATTCTTTATTCATAAGATTTTCAATTCCCTAAATTCCCCATTCAACTTAAAGGCATTATTTATTCAAAATTTATCGATCAAAGAAACAACAATAAAATTAAGAAACAGTAATCATTTCTGTATTCCTTCGAAAGGAAAATTCAATGATTTTATCAAAAACACTTTCCAATACTTTTATACGAAATTTATTAACGCTTTTCCGCTTAAAAGATATTAATTTGAGTTTTGGTCATTTTTGTCGAAAATTAGAAGTTTCAATTGATGTGATTTTTTTAAAAAGCTGTAGTTTTTTTCCAAAATTTGATTTAAATTATAAATCCTTTAATTATTAATATCATTTTTTAAACTCATTTTATTATATTTTATATTTTGTATTTTTTTACTTATTTCAATCGACCCAATTGGGTTTGACACCAGTCTCTTAGATTGAATAAACTTACTTAGACTTGACTTTTAAAATTTTTAAGTCAAGTCATAATTTTACTTTACTTCAGCATTTATTTGAAATCAAATAATGACTTGACTTTGAATAAAAAAGTAAAACTAAAGTGAAGTAATGACCTGACTTTCGAAAAAAGTTCAAGTCAGTTTTTTACTTTACAAAAATTATTTATGAAAGTAAAAGTCAATCTTTGATTTGACTTTTTACCTAAATTTAAGAGATTTAATTGATTAAATTTTGGTGTATCAGATTAAATTTTATATCTCAATTGTATTGTTGCTCCAAATGATAAATTGTAGTGATAGCTGCGTTACTACGGTTTTTTATTTTGGGCACTATTTATTTACCACAAATTAATATACAGTGCACTCACACTTATATTGACCTCTTTTAAACTCAATTAAGAACATTTTATATTTGTTCTAAATTTCAATTTAATTAATTTTTTTATTCAGAAAATTTTCAGAGTATTGTGCTAAAGATTAGCTATTTTTTAATTTAAATTTAAACGATTGTTCATAAAGTAAAAAAATTGAAATAATGTAATTTTTTCGTGATAAAAGTCAAAAATTTACAAAACATCCTAATGATATAGGTGTGAGTTTAAACACTGTAAATGTTTATAAATTTTTAAAATTTAAATAAAGATTTGTTGTCTTTTATCAAAATTTTGAAAATAAATCAATTAGATCTTGATAAGAAATTGCAACCAAATTTAGATCTTAATAATAGAATTCCAAATCGAAAATATGAAAATTAAAATTTTTGAAAAAAAATTTTCATTTTTCTTCAAAAAAATTAAAAAAATCCATTATGTAATTTAACATTATGTAAAGGTCTTAATTCACGACAAAGTAAAATTTTTGCTCATTTTTCAGTTTTCATTTTTGCTCAAAAAATTTAATTACGCAATTACTTGCACACTGAATTTTTTAAAGGACCAATCCTTTTTATTAAAAGCTTTCAAATAATATTTTTAATGTACCGTAATACCTTGTATAGCAGCGCATTGCATTAAAATATAAAATTTTAACAGTTAATGCATCCCATAATAAATGAATTTTTAATTTTTTACAACTAAATTTAATAGAGAACCTAATCAACAGGATAAAATTATGTTTTGATTATTTTTTTGTTTTGGCAATCGCTTTAAAAATAGATTTTTTTAGGGCATTTATTCTTAAAATTTTGATTTATGATGCATGCATTTGTTTGCAAGGTATCACGGTATTTAAAAAAGTAATTGGCTTAGAAATTTTTAAGCTTAAAAGAGCGTATTTTGGTCTAAAATTTTTGTTGAAATTTATTTTTCCAATTTATTTTGTCGAAAATTAATCTGTCAAAAATACTTAGTCGATAAAGGGCGGAACCCATTCATACACTAAAATTTAACTCTTACATTATTGACATAATCTAGCCTATATTTTCAAATTAAATACATAAACAATCGCTTAATAAATCGTAAATAAAAATTTTCCTTATGTTTACTTTAAAATTAAAGATTTCCGTTTTTCAAATAAATAAATAAATTATTATTTTGACATAATTTTCTTTTTCTGAAAGATAATTAACATAAAATTCCAAAAATTTCGAATTACCTTACAACTACATTTAGCACCAAAATCCAAATCTCCAAATTGAAAGCTTTCATTACACTTGTAATATATAGGCAAAATAGGTTGTATTGTAAAATCATGTGTTTCTTCTTTTACAACATCGACCATAACTTCTCTAATTTGACGTATAGGTATTATTTCCTCATGAGTTTTATTAATATAAAAGTCAACTTTGAATGGATTTTGTGTAACGACAAGTCCCATATGATTGACATAAATTTCTGGTGTACATTGTTTTGATGGTACACCACAAAAACCTTGTAGAGCATCACTACCATATAGCTTAACATCATGACACGACTCAATTAATTCAGAGACAAATTCTCTTTGAATATAAATATTCATTCTACTAATAGTATATTTTTTTTCTTTAGGTTTTTGTTCTGTTTCTTTTTTTTCTTCTTCTTCTTCGTGATGCTCTAATTCTTCATGGTCTTCTTCAACTTGATTTTTAGCTGATTCATGCATTTTTAATTGCTCAGTAAAATTACGATATTCACTTAATTTATAAATAGTCGGTACCACAAATTTATCTTGTTCGGGATGACATGTTATTTGACACCAAAAATTTCTAAAATTAAAGTAACACGATGGACATGTACCAATTACGGACTCGGCTTCTTTAATACTCTTTCTTAAAATTCTAATTTGATTAGCTGAACAACATAATGGCATTTTATCATTGCCATTATACAATGAAGGACACAATTGTTTAAACATGTCCATAACTTCTTGATTCTCTATGGGCCTTGCTTCGCCATTATACTCACAATTTTGCCATCTAGAACTCAATGGATCGCCTGTCGGAGACAATTTTTCCAAATTTGTACAAGCATCATACATCACACATTTTAAATGACTCTTTTCAATATTTACAAATAATGTAATAATTAGAATAAATAATAAATATTTCATATCTAAATTAGAGCAATGGGTTTAGACAGGAAAATTGGTAAATTGAGTCAAGAAAAGATCATCCGATTATTCTTTTCTTAAAAAAAAAAAAAAAATTTTTTTTAAATTTTTCATAATTTTTTCTCTCTGTTTTTTAAAACTAGAAAGAAATTTTCAACAATCAAAAAAAAAAACAACTAGAAAGAGAATTTTTTTTTTTCATCTCATCGATTCATTTAACTCACACTAGTTTTTATTTTATTTCTAAAAACAAAACCCTGTGAGTAACTTGTTTCACAATGAAAAAAAAAAATTTTCTTTTAAATTAGAAAAAAAAAAGGTAAAATTTAAATTTTTACCTTTTTTTTTTTTTTGGAAAAATTTAATTTTTTTAAATTGTATTTATTAATAAATATCCTGTTTTTATTAGTAATGGTTATTTGGAAGTGATGGTGGTGGTGGTAATCCTTAAAGCCTAAAAGATCTACTAGAAAATATCACGCCACTAAATTTTTGTTTTTGAAAATATAATTACTATTGATTTAAATTATTCGCTTCCCATTTTTTTTTTCTTAAATTATTCATTTAATTTTTGTTAAGCCTAATTCTAAACCCCTACACTTTTTTTTTTTTCTTACTTTACTTTTGTGATTAAATTAATTAGAAATGATTCAAAAAATCTTAATGTTGATTGTTGAAATTAAGATATTTATCACAAAAATAAAATAATAAAATAAAAAAAACACATCGTTTTTATAATAAGGAACAAAAAAATTTGAAATTAAAAAATCGGCTGATTTTTTTCTTGTTGTTGTTGTTAATCAAAATTCCAGTTATAAATTATGCAATTTATCCAAGTTGAAATTAAAAAAAAATTAATTTTATGCTTTAGAGAAAAAAAAATAAAAAAGCGCTTAGACATTTAATAGCCATTTGATTCAAATTAAAAAAATAAAGCTTAGACTTTCAAATCAGGATTTGTGACATAATAATTTGAAATATTTGAAATTCTTTTAAGTTTATTGCTTAGCTTTGTAAAGAAGTTTTTTTTTTCTTTGATTTTAAAGTGCGCAGTTGTAAAGGTGCTCGATGTTAAATGATAAAATAAAGAACAGACTATGCGTAAAGTATACTTTTATAAAAAAACTAAAATACAGCTATATTAGCTTATTTTTATAAATACAATGAATATAAAATTATGTAAAAGTTTTTTTGAAATTTTTAAAAATACTAAAAGCTTTAGTCTACTTGGTTTAAACTGTAAATTTCAAAAGACAGAAAAAAATTTATTGATTTATACGATAACTTAAAATTATAAAGAATAGCTGAAGGTAAATTTTATTAAATAAAAAATAAAAACTCTAAGCTAGAGTGACACTAGGGATTTAACAATAAAAATAATAAAATAAAAAACCTGTTCTATTATTTGAAATACAGTCATATTTCCTTAAATTCATTTTCTTATCTTCGAATAAACGTCAAAAAGAAAAGAAAGAATTGTAGACTTCAAGAAAAGCGGCAACGTAGTTTTTTACACTATTTTTCACACCTTATATTACTCCTCCTTAACATAATTATTATCGGTGCTTTTATTTTTTAAAGTGTTAGGTAATTTAAAATTCAGTATTAAAATAATAATTAGTCGTTTTTTTACACTATTGCAATTTTTTTTATATTCAATTTTGCATGCAAATAAAAAATTCAATTAATTTTGAGCTTTAACTGTAACTCTGAGTTAAAATTTCAATCATACTAAGATAAAAATTTTTGAATGTTGAATTACTGAAATTTAAATGACTTAACTTAAAAATTCTTAATTTTAGGGGAAACTGATTAGAAAAAAGTAAAAGAAAAAAAACGCCCATTATCGCTAGATTTTTTAATGTTTCAATTTTATACAGAAAACAGAATCGACCAATTTTCAGGTTCGTCTTTCAAATGGGAAAAAATTTTAAGAAAAATTTTTAATTAATAAGGTTTTGAGAATTTTTGAATTGGATTCTTACAAACATAAAGTTCAATAGTAGGTAATTACATATTAAAAATTGCACTATTTTCATACGATCGTCCAGAAAAAAAACTAGTTTAAGAAGGCAACTTTTAGTAAGGAAATGCTGTATTTGAAAGTTTGAAATATTTAAAAGACTTATTTTATTTGCATAATTTGAAATTTTTTTAATATAAATTTATCGCTTATTATGATAATTAATTAAGAATAAATTCGATTGGTTTGTTATAATTAGTTGCTTTTTTACACTATTTTTTTAATCTTTACCGCTTTTTCACACATCTTTGTTAAAAAAGAACAATGATAGTGTAAAAAAACTATGATCCCAGAAAAGCAAGTGCTGTAGAGTATCTGGGCGTCTCTTTTTAAAAAAAATAGGACTGAGTTCTCAATATAAATTCAATTATGCAACAAACATGCTAAATCTTAATTAAAACATAATTCATTTCAATAGTTTTACATTAAGTTCATTCTACAAGTATTTGCCGTCTAAATAAAAGTATTTAATAAAGTTAATAGACATTAAATAACATGATGAAATATAAAAAGAAATCAAGTTGATTTTTCTGATAAATTATTTACGATTCGATTCTTCGACAAACGAAGTTGTCATTTTCAAGGAATAAAAGCTTTCATAAAAAATAATTGTCTGGAGACGACATGACAAAAAAAATGAACAAAATTCAACGATATTCTTTTATTTAAATTATTATTGAAAAAATATAGTATTATAGTAGAAATTAAATTAAAAGAAATTTTTTTTAGAATTTTTAAAGAGTTTTTTTAGGATACTTACATAAGTCTAAAGGTCATAGACTTTTGGTTCTTGACAAACTCAGTGATCTGAGTAATTTTTTATGTAACATTTGATGGTAGGTGTCTTATAGAGGTTTTGAAGATAAAGATTAAGTTAGATATAAATGAAAATTATTTAAGATATAATGACGCTTAAGATCAGACATGGATTCAAAACGGCTAAGTGTTAATTTTGCTATTTTTTGCTCAAAAAAATAAAAAATTTAAATACGCAATTACTTGCACAGTGAATTTTTTAAAAGCCACGTTATTGCAGCCTTATACTTTTGATTGTAGCAAAATTTTAAAACTCTGTAGCAATTTACTGAATAACTTAATAACTTCCTATTCAAAAATGATATCAATTTGAATCAAAGTCACTTAGTAAAAGTCATAGTCATCAAAAAATATTTAAAAAAAGTTGAGCAAATGACTTGAAATTAAATTGAAATTTTTTGTAAAAAGCATGTGTTATATTTTAAAAACTATCATACCCATGTTTTAGATCCGTTTTTCATATAATAAAATTCATACATTATTCTAGATTTATATTTAATTGTGTTTTGCATTCTTAATAGTTCCACGTAACTGAGAATTCATATTACCTTAAATGGAAATATCTATTTTATATATATTTTCTAATATGAATCCAGTCACGTACTTAATGTCTATTTATTTTACTTTCTTTTTATTATTTTATCAATCTGAAATAAACGTTTTAATGAAGTATATAACATTATTTATTTGTCCTAATTGTCCCGTTTACTAAAAAACAGTTTTATAATTAAGGAAAAAGAAATCATCAATGAATAGAAAAAATTATACAACTAACTTTAAAAAAATTGCTTTAAAAAAGGATTAAAAAAAAATTTAACGGCGGTTAGACTCGAACCTGACACTTTTAAGATCATATGCGCAGTGAAAAGCGACAACTAATTTACTCCACAGCTATATGGATAACAAAAATGAGCTTAAACTCAAAGAAATACAATATTTAATCCCGATATAAGTAATTTATTTCCACCAACTTTTATCTTTAGAAGGATTTGAAATTGAAATACTTTCATCATAAAAACATCTCGGTATTGAAATGAATAATAATCTTGATTAGAACTTAAAATTGGAAATTAAACACACATAAAATCAATAGTTTTGTTTAATTATCAAACAATATGGAAAAGACTTGGAATAGAATTTAACTTTTTTAAGTTTTTGATAACAAATTAAATTAAAACTCAATTACAGTCATACTCCGCTTATATCACTTTGCATTTAAATCACATTTCAGTTATTTCACATATTTGGATCAGAACAGAACATTTTAATTCATGAACATTAAAATTTTCCTCACTTAATTCATTATCACACTTCATTTATATCACTAGAGATTTAAAACAATTATTATACATTAATGTTAAAATTTATTCATTTATTTCACACTCTATTAAGCATAAAAATAATTTATTCAATATATAATATATGATCTAATATATAACCTTTTCACTTATTCTAATAATTATGTTTAAAATAAAGATGAAACCAAGGTCAAGGATGTTCATAACTATAAATTTGAATTTAATAATTATGATCAATTTAATAGTTCTATTATTTTTTAGTATTTATGCAACACAACTTCTGATTTACTTATAAAGAATAAGAATTTTTTCGATAATTATTTTCAAATGCTGTGAAAAAATGAAAAACCATTGTTTGAAATAATAATTTAAATTGAAATTAATAATAAAATAGAAGATACATTTAGCTACTTCTTTTCAAAGTTTATCAATAATCTGATAACGAATGACCTATGTATTGATTTTCAATTTTTCAAGCAAAGATTACTCAATAATATTAACATTTACTTTAATAAATTCTATGTGTTATTTCCTAAATTTGACTTACATTACAAATTGTTTTATATAAATTTAAATTTTTTTTTTCTTTTTTTTTATAATTATCTTTATAAAAAAATGAGTTCAATCGGCCTGAGAGGGTTAGACATTATGTCGTTCGATTGAATTGAAATAAAATTATTGAAAAAATATATGATTGTATCACACTTCAGTTATATCATGAAAAGTTCATAGTACCGACATAGTGATATAAACGGGGTATGACTGTAATTTCATATATGGACAGTTGAAAATTTAGCAAATGGAATTGTGTCTTTTGGATGAAGAATTATTATTGTGACCACGTAATCGGCTGTTATTATAGACTTAAATTGACGAATTTCAATGAAATTGGTATGCACATTTTAATAAGCAACAAACGAAAAAGAGGTACACAGTCTTTACGGTTTTGAACAACAAACTTCTGACGTAGTTCAGACAGTTAAAGCTCCGATAGAATAGGATAAGAAGACTTTTCAGAGTAAAAGAACAAATGTCGAAGCTTTACAAATAGTTTCAAATGAAATGTTACCAAACACTTCAAAAAATCTTGATAAAATATATGTAACATAATTTGCATTCAAATTGCTATTAAATAAAATGGCGATTAAAAATGTCCCAAAAATGTTTAAGTACCCGACTAATAAGATTTCGAAAAATTATAAAAACAAAAATCGATCTAATTAGTGGAGTGGATCATGTTTAGGCCTGATGAGAGCTAAGAGTCTTGAAAAACATCGTGGATTCGATCCTCAGTAATACATTCTACTAGAAGAAAATATTTTTTAATATAAATTTACCGCATTACATTGTGGTGACAGAAATGTGATCTAAACCCACGCAAGTATATGTAAAAAATAATAAAAGGATCAAGTCAAATCTTTTGAACTTATTTTATTATTAAATTTTTTTCGTCGCCCTAGTAGTTTCTACCGAATAAATAAATAAAACTCAACCTAACTTTTTTTAAGCAAATTAAAAGAAATTTTAATTTAAAGTCATTTTCTTCTTTTAGTATGAAAAAAGGGTAAAAGAAAATTTTTTACTCTTTTTGATCGTGCAATTTTTAATGAGCGGAATTCTAAGCGCAAGAAAAATTAAAGTTTAGTGAGACCTAAATTCTAACTAAATATTCCATATTGGATATTTTAAAAAATTTAATATTAAATTTTTAATGTTTTTGAGACAGAGAGAGAGAAAAAAAATAAAAAAAAATTCATTTCATGGAAATAAATCTTGAAAAGAGAAAATTGCATAATTTATAAATAACTGAAAATTTTGATGAGAAACTAAAAAAAAAATCAGCCGATTTTTTTTCGAATTTTATTCCTTATTATTAAAACGAAATGTATTTCAAAAGATTTAAATTGATGATACGATTTAAAAAAAAAGATCCATTTACGTTATATAATTATTCTTTAGAAAATTTAAACAATTTTAAACAAAAAAAAATTAAAAAAAAGAATCAGTTTTATTTTCTGTATATTCTGTACGGGAATTTATTGGTTACTAAGTAATAGAAAAATTTTAAAAAAATATAGTTATCGATATTTAGACAGGTAAAGAAAATTAGAGAGTAACATTTTATGCAGAATCGATCATACCACCGATTTTTTTTTAAATAATTTTTTAAGCTTACTTTTCTAAAGCTAAAAGAAGAAAAATACAAAATTTACCAACTAAACTCTGCGAAAATCTCTTGAATTATATATATATATTAACAACTCTTAGCAAAATAATATTTCTTATTGCTTCTTAATACAGAAGATTTCAAATTTTGTGTTGACGATTACTTCTACGAGTTGTAGCTTGGTTACACTTGGTAAAATAAATAATATGCAGCTTTTTTATTTTTATTTTCTGAATAAATTAGCCATTTAGTTTAGTAGATTTAAGATTACAAAATTGCAAATAATTTTTAACCTTCCAAAATTCTAAATTCAAAAAAAAAAAGCTGAAATTTATAAAAAAAAAATTTCTTTTTTTTTATTTTAAGTAAACATAAATGTACCTAGTCTCATATGGAATTAGTTTAGATTTAGTTCGATATAGTATTAAAAAATTCATAATTTTTTTTATATTCTTCTTACCTGGATTTTAAAATTATTAAATTTATTAAAAGGCATTGTGATTCTTAGCACAAAACGGTTTGAAAAATTCAGAAAAAGTAAACATGTCTTTGAGAAAAAAGAAAATTTAATTAATATTAAAGAAAATATAATAACCTACGTATAACAAAGTAAGATACCGTAACATTTGACTACCAATCTGGGAATAAACCTGTAATTAAGCCGGAATAGTTCCCATCGATAGAATGTAATAACATTTTTTTTAGAATTCCGATAAAATTCATATATATTCCAATTAATAAAGGCTAATTTTGGCTTAATTTCTAGCATTTTTTTACTTTTATTCTAGAACTATTCCTGAATTAAAAAAATTTATTTTTTTTTAATTTATTTTAATTTTTTACTTTTAATTTTAACTGGAATAAAAGTAAAAGAATGCTAGAAAATAGAGACATTGGGAACTTTGGTACTAAAAAACAGTATAAAAATAATCAAACTTGAATAAAAAATATAAAAACAAGCCTGCAATGAAAAAATTATGCAACTAAGTGCAACTTCATAAGTTGCAGCTTATAAGAAAGTCTGCAAAATCTCTGCATTCTTCAAAATTACCGAGGTAGCAAAAGTATCTAACAACCAAAATATCTGAAAAGACGCTTTTTAAATTCAAATTAGTAAATTAAATTGTTTTATTTCATTGTAAAAAAAATTTAGTCATAAAAATAAACATGATAAATTTTTTTAAAAAGAATTTATTTATTTTGCAGATTGCAGAGATTTTGCAGACTTTCTTGTCGATGGGAACTATTCCATATAGAATTCCGGTTAAATTACAGGTTTATTCTTAGAATGGTAGTCAAGGGTAACTTTTTTTGTATCATCTTATTTTTACTTTTACATAATTATTTTGTAACTGTGCATTTTATAGGAAATTTTTCAGATTAATTTCAGAATTTAAATTTACACTGTAATTTTTTTCGTTATAGCTAAATTTTGATTTGAATAAAAAAGTTATAGCTAAATTTTGATTTGACATTTGACCTCTTTCAACCATTGATACAAATATGTATAATAAAGTCGCCTAAATATTTTGGTGTCAAAGTTTGGTATTTTTTTTCAAATGGAACATAAGAAAATATTTTATTTATCAAAATAATGCTCATTAAAAGATCTTTCCAATGAATACAAGTATTTGTTATTCATAGTTGATATTTTATGTTAAAATTTGATCCAAAGTTGTAGCATTTGAATTTTTGATAAAAATCGATCAAACTTTTTGAATTAAAATTTTAAAAATTTCTTTTATCCTTTTTTTCTTGATTTCATGAATGAACTTTGAATCTAAAGATACATGTCAATCTATGAGATAAAAAACGAGGAATCTAATGGTTCTAAAATCACTTAAGAGGGATTCAAAAAAATTTTGAACTAATTTCTCGAAACCTAATTGAAGACACAACACCTGAAAATTCACAAGCCTTAAACGTGAATAAATTAGACAAATTACGGAAAAAAGGTGGCAGGTGATGAGAAAATAAGCAAAGACCAGAAAAATCAGTCCAAATAAATGCTGAGTATAGGTCGGAATAAATAGGTTTGGATGACACGTTAAAGAGTTTGATGGATAAAATAACATAAACGAGAATAGACTAAATAGAGCTTTAAACGAGAGTGATACACGAGAAAGTGACACTGAAAGTGAATTGCTACCGAAGTTGGAATGAAGATTCACTTTGGTTTCAAACATAAAACTAGAGGATTATCCGAAAAAATCCTAAGAGTAGTTGACACGAAATAAAATCAAAAATTAAAAATAAGCTATAATTTTATTTTTATCTATATTTATTTTATTTTTATTCTTACTATATTATTTGACCATCAGGGGACTTTAAAGGAGAAAAAGAAAAAAAAAGTATCATAGTCATTATTAATAAGTGATAAACAATTATTATTATCACGACATATGGTTTTATTTTATAAAATATAAGAATCCCCAAATCACGTTACATAATGTTAGCCTGCAAAAACTTTGGAAAGTAATTGCGAATTTATATTCTAATACTTTTGAAGGCTTGCAATTAATATAAATGCGTAATTGGACGCAATTTTGAGTTTTTTCATAGGTCTGATTCAGATTAAACAAATTTGTATTCAACCTTAAAATTTTTTATTTTTTTTAAAGACCTTTAAAATTTAGAACTAATTTTATAACTTAGGCTAATATAATCAAGATTTGTTTATCAATAAACAATTAGCAAAATGAATTCTTTCTCAATTAAAATGTTTAAAAGAAAAGACGAATTTGAGCATGATCATTTGATCACATACTTCACGATGCCAATTAAGCTCAGTTTGGATTTACAAACTCATAGTTTTAAATTTTAAAATTTTATTCTTTTAATTAGAAAAAATTAAAAAAAATTTAATAAAAATTTTAATTAAATTTTTCAGCTTTAAGAAGCGTTGGTACTACTTTAAAGTCACTTAAAGCAACATGAATAACTGAAATTCCCCTAAATAAAACAAATTAGTACAATTGTTACTTCGAATAACACTTTTTTCCAAAAACGAACATAATAATCGAGTGCTTCAAAAATGTTTAAACTTCAAAATTTTTTTTAATTTTTGTCTTATTAATTTACTTCTTAGCGTCATGAGCTAATAAAGTAAATTGTGGATAAGAAATAGACTTTGCTTAATCAGTATCTACAAGTTTGAAACTTCTCGATACTGATAAAGCAAAGTTCATGAATAATTAGAAAAAAACAACACATAAATAGTTATAATCGTTGATTAAACGCAACATCAAAACTTAAAATTTCACTTTTATTCCATTCAATATTTTACATTGTTAATGTTAAAACTTTCTCTATGCAATTAAGTTAAATTTTGATTTTTTTGAAGCTATTTTGATTAAGAATAAATTAATCAAAATAGCTTTAAAAAATACTTTACTTAAAAAAGTTTAAAAAAAACTTAACAGCCTTAAAAAATTGACTACAACTTGCTTTAGAATATTTACAAAATGATATATTACGAGTTCTTTTTAAAACGGTCTAATAATACAGTAAGCAAAGTTAAAACTCAGTTTAAACAATTTGAAAACGAGTGATAAATTTTGATGTGGAATCTACATTAGAAAAAAAGATCTTTTATGTTTTAAATAACAAAAATATACCTAAAAAAATTTGAAGTTTAAAAATTTAAGCACGTCGATGAATATTCATACTTGGAATTTATGTTAAAGTAGATAAAAATACCATGATTGAGTAATTATAGCCAAGTCTTTTTCAATATCTTTTTCAATTTCTTTCTGATTTGTGCGCACAGTGTCAAATGTTCTAAAACCACATGCATCTCTGACAAGACATCCACATATTAGTTTTAAAGCATTTTTGTAATCCATTACACTTGTTACGGCCTGGACTACATCAAATACTTGGTATGTTATAGTTACTTTAATTGTATATGAAACAGCATCAATTGACAAAATAGTCAGCAAAGGTATAATTTCTTGTTCATCTTGTTTGCTTACAACAACAACTTCATCGACTACAACAATGTAAGACACTCTACCAGGACCGAGTTCTCCGTCCTTGTTTAAACGTCCATAGCGGAAATAAATCATTCTTAATAACTTAAAATTTTGATAATTTTAAGAACTAAAAAAATTTACTAAAAAAATTTTTTTTTGAAAACTTTCATATTTGAAATCAAAATGGTGTCTGAAAATAACGCGATTGTATCGACTGAAGTTTCTAACAATCAGATTTTCAAAGTTCAGCCTACTTATAGCGCTAATGATTTAAATAGAATTGATACCGGACAATTGGTGACTGATAACTGTAATTATATTTTTTTAAACAAAAATTACCGAATAAAAAACTAATAAAAAATTTAAGTTGAATGATTAAAACTCGAGTGGAACTTCGCCTCATATAAGACATATATCTTTTATGAGGCGAAGTTCGTATTAATTTTGTTCTATTTTTCAAATTTTATGTGTGGAAAGCTAATTCTTTTATATTAAATTTTTAAAAATTTATGGAAGGCGAACGCGTAATTTTGATTCTAAATTTTTTGTCCAATTGGCAATGAAAACAAAACAATCTAAATTAGATTTAATTTCAGGTCTAAGTAATTGGCAAAAGTCGAACAATTCAAGTCAGAGTAATGACTTAAAAGTCAAACTAAAAACTGTGAGGAATGAAGATATTGATTTAATCTTTCTTTTATTTAGGCAAAATTAAGTTTTATTTCAATTTAAAAATTTCAATTCAATTCTTAAAAATATTAAAAGTTGCACAATTTAATATTCAAGATTTTAAACTTTGAAATAGTATTTAAATTTTCAACATAAATTTGTATAAAAAAATAATTTGAATTGAAAACCATTTAAAAAGATTATTTTTGAACTGAAAGTTCTTTGCAAATCAAATTTTTTCCTTATGAAGCTTTCTATCATTACTTAGAAAATTTAGAACAAATAGAACTCGTCGTGTTAAGTTTCCTTTTGTTAAAAATTTAAGTATTTTATATTTTTAAAATTATTTTAATTAAAATAAAACTTTACTTTGCCTTTTGTTTATCGATTTTAACAGGCGCCTTTCTCTACCTCTAATGATTTCTCTCCGATAAGTCCTAGCATTGGATCCTACTTTGGTGGAAAATAAAAACAAAATTGATCAGAAATATAATATTTTACGCGAGACTCAGAAAAACCCCATTAAATTTTAATTATTTAAAATTTTTTGAAAAAAACAGCAAAAAAAAAATTTTTGTTCTATTTATCATAAATCTTATATTCAACTAAGAGAGTTTATACAACCTTTTAAAAGTTTTCACCGACTTTTTTAAAGACGCTTTACGACAGTTTTTTGCAATTGATTTGTCTTAAAAAAACGACGAAAAGACTCTAAGAAAGGGATTAGAATTTTAGTGTGATATAAAATTCCGAATCGGTATTTTAGGTTTTTTAATAGATCTGAAAAAAAAAACAAAATAAAAATTTTTATTTATTTTGTTTAAAAAAGCTGCAACTCTAAAAAAACCAAGTGAAAGGAAAAAAAAAGCGAAGATTTTACATTAGGAGAAAAAATCAGAATATTGCTTGCCGAAGGATGTTGTTTTGGTTTAATTAGCTGTTTAAAAAAAAAAGTATGATATTAAGGGTCTCTGTACAGTAAATTTCAATTCGTCATTTCAATTC
Source organism: Brachionus calyciflorus (assembly GCA_002922825.1). Lineage (NCBI taxonomy): Eukaryota > Metazoa > Rotifera > Eurotatoria > Ploima > Brachionidae > Brachionus > Brachionus calyciflorus. The sequence goes on from NTPY01000614.1 coordinate 646,091, forward strand.
ATGCAAATTTAAATAACTCTTAAACGGAAAGTGATGACAAACTTATTCTATAAATTGCTACAAAGTGTAACAATTTTGCTACACTCTAAAATATACATCTGCAAAAATGTTGCAGATTGCACTTAGAACATTTTCCATTCGCGTGCAAATTTTGCAAAGATTCAAAATTTTTGCAGATGTATATTTTAGAGTGTAGCAAAATTGTTACACTTTGTAGCAATTTACAGAAAAAGTTTATCATTTACCGTTCAAGAGTTATTTGAATTTGCATGAATTGAAATGATGAATTGAAATTTACTGTCCAGACCCATTAAAAGATGATTTACAAGAAATTATTTAATTCTTTACAAAAAAGGGAAAAATAATCCTTAAAGAATATGAAAGAATAGTAGTATTTAGATTTAGTAGATTTTTTAAAAACTGTCATATGGGCCCAGGACCTGTTAAGTTGTTAAAAGGAATCGATGAAATAGCATTACAGGTTGATTTAAGAGAACTTTTTAAGACAGTTGAAATAGTGGAATACACAAAAGATAGAGTCCCGTTGGAAATAATTTTAGCAATTTTTTATGAAATTAGCGATCCAATCTCAACCATAAACTTAAAAGGATTTCCTCAAAGCTTTTTAAACCAAGCAAATGTTATTATTGCCGGGCATATTAGAGGAAATAATCTGGGTCAAATTTTAAAAGAAAAGCGCAGAATTCAAGAAGAAGCAAAAGTAAATAAATGACAAAAATCTCTAAGCTCACTTCTTATCTATTTTTTAATTAAAGGAAGAATTGATTAAATTCATGGTTCGCTACGGTGTACGTATTAACAGATTTGAATTTTATTCTATAGCTGTTCAAAATCCTTCGGTCAAACAAACAAGCTTCTTTGTAAACACCACTAATGTTCAATATACCTCAGTTGTCAGAAATGCATGAAATAAATAGTCGAGTTTATTAATTCATTTTTTAATAATCTTGAGTTAATTGATAATTATTTATTTTTTAAAATTAAAGATTAATTTTTTTCTCTAATTTTTAATCATTTTATACGTTCTATTAGATTTACTATTATTTCTGAGCGGAGAAAAGTTTCAATTGAATTATCGATCGATGTGAAATTAGTTTTATTCTTTAGAGTAGAGGTCTTATTTACTTCCTCTGCAAACTATTTCGTTTTTGTCACATCAGAAGAAATTAAATTATTATTTTTTAAGAGAACTTTACCAGTTTTGTAGCCAATATTTAATTAAGTCTTATTTGTCTCGAAAAGAAATATTTTCGTCGTCTTCTTCTTTTAACTTTAAAGTTTGATTCTCGTATTCAGCTCTATATCATTTCAAAGTAAATTTTTTCAAAGTGAATTAAAATTTTCATAGTGAAAGTCAAATTCATAGTAACTTTTATTTCATAGTGTATAATTTTCAAAGTGTTGTTTTCATATTACAATTTTTATAAGAAACCATTTTTTATATAAGTTATTAAAAAAAATATGTCCTTCTAAGTTTAATAGAATGCATACTTATTTTGAAACTTATTATACTGGCAAGTTAATAAAAAAATTTTAACAATAATAAAAATTTCTTCATTTCCAATTTTGTCATGGAATTGTCATGATAAAGTAAATTGGTAGAGCAATTTAGAGTGGAAGAAAAAAATACTGACATTTCATATTCTCAGTTAATGGCACGAGATGAATAAGAGAAATCTTCTAATTTTAAATTAAAAGATAAAAGATCAAAAAATTGAATTTATTTTCTTTTTAATTAATTTTTTCATCTGCGTGTTTTACGCACAATATGAAATGCATACACTATGAAAAAATTCACTACGAAATGAAAAATCCTCCTCGCATTCAACACTATCAATTGTAATAAACCAATTCCAGTAGTCAAGTATTACAACAACGTATGATATCAATTAATAATTATTTTTAAAAATTCCCTTTTTTGTGACGATAATAATTAATGGTTGAAATAGCTAATTTTATTCTTAAAATTGTAAAGATATAAAACCGGTTCGGGTTACTTTTGTTACACTGAAACTTTTCGTTGTGTAACAACTATGAAAAATATAATTTTGGAATATCTGGTTGATTAATGCATAATTTTTCAAAATAAAAATCAAAATTTTGTAAGGCGGTTTTCATTGACGAATATTTAGGCAAAGCTAAATCTTGATAAGAGATCTCTGTTGATTCAGCAATCTTGATTTGTTTATCTAAAAAAATCTGTCCTGCGCTTAAACTAGATTTGGATTCAGATCTTATCTAAATATTAGTCTTGAACTTGTTAGCAGCTTGATCTAGCTCTGTGAATATTTTATGTGGAACATCAAAATTTTGCTCGATAAAACGCTCTATTTTTTGCTCAATGTGACTAATTTTTATTTTGCATAACCAATTAATACTGTTTTTGTTCACTCTGTCATTTAAATAAATAACCGTTCAAAAAAAAGTAATAAGCATCATGATGCGGACTTGAATTATCCAAAAAAGACTTTTTTATCGATTAATTTTGCAACGATTCAAGAAATGAAATAAAATAATACTTTGTTTTTTTTTAAATTTATTACATTTTGTTATAAAAGTGAATATCTAATCATTTTTAATGCATTATTTTACGCATTATTTTGCATGTTTTTATATAAAACGAACAAAGTTATAAATCAAAAATCGGAAAAGAACATTTTAGAGAACAAAATATGGTGAATTTGATTTTTTTTATTTCAGTCCGATCGGGCTTAATTTGCCAGACTTTTATAAAAAGTAGACTGTAAAAACAAAAAAAAATTGAAAATATCAAATATTTTGGTCAAAAATTATTTTTTTTCAAAGCTGTAAAAAAAATTAGTGTTCTAATAGTAATATCTATATTATGTATGATTTTCATTAAAATATTTGCACTTGTTCACAAAATATTCGAATTAATGCGATAAACTTTAAAAACGCATTTGAAGATTTAGAGAAATAATTTTTAACATAATTTTTCAACCAAAAATTTTCTTTTATAAAAGGAAACATGTTTATCATAAGAAAAGTCCAAAAACAATTAGTCGATTTTAGATCTGCGCCAACTCTAGGAAAATAATTTTACATGGGCGTAAATGGGTCTTTTAGTTGATTTTCCTAACGTACGTCCTGAATCTTTAGGAATTGTTTGTTGTCCTACGTAGGACAACAAACAACGGCAATACAGCGCGAAAAGCATTTCGAAATTATAAATTTTTTTTCAAACATAACTGGAATTTACCAAGGGCTGATAAAGTGTTTTTAAAACATCCTATTTGTAATTAACTTCAGTTATAACTTCGATTTAGAAAAATTTTAAATATATTATGACCATACTTATAAGCTTTATGCGAATTAATATTAATGGATTTATATGCCTGTTAGAATACACAAGTTCATTATCCATTCATCGGAACTTATTCCTAATTTCGATTTACCATCAAGTTATTTTATTGAGTAAGCCGAGGAAGCGCGAAACGGCAACATGAAGTTTTGTACGGTTCCAGTACGAATGTAATGGAGAAACGCTCGAAAAAGAACGCCATTTCTACAATCCTCATAATTTTGTACACTTAAAACATTTTTAAAAACTTTCCCGTAAAAGTCTTCGTTGCTCTTACTTTTAAGCAGAAATTGACTAAGAAAGCTTATAAGTATCATGGATATTTTGTAATAATTTTGTTATATTGTGTATGTTATTTTTCTCTTAATCAAATTCAATCAATTTTTAAAAATTGACTAAAAAAAAAAATTTTATATGATAAATAACCGTCTATAGTAAACGTTTTTTCGTGCGGTCAAAATGACCGCAATTGTTTAATTCATTTTCTTAAAAGAAAAAAATATAAGCCTAGTAATTTTTTATTTTTTGATAAGATTTAAATAAATGAAAATTGGTTAAATTTTTTTCCCGAAACATATTCAAAAAGAACAGATGATATGTCATTTACGAAAAAAAAATTTTGAATTTGTTTCTCTTAAATAAAATTTTTATGCGATTTTTTTACTTATTAAAATAATACAAAACAAGAATTATGACTTTTTAAAGTTGGCCTACAACAAAAATGAGAAAGAACGATCATTTTGACTGGCTGGTGCTTCTTGGCATATAAACCTGAATTTACGGGAAAATATTAATTATATAAGTAAATGTTTTATGCTAAAAAAGTTTTTTGTGTTCGATTGGGGTTTTCATTTTAAACAAATCCTCAATTCTTTAAAAAGTTTATTTTGAAAAAATTCGAAATTAGGTGAAAAAGTTCCAGGCTCAATTTTTTCTTCTCTTACTCTTAGAGCTTTTTTTGAGAAAGGGAATTTTAATGAAGAAAAAACTAAAGAGCCTTAAATTCCGATTTTGCTTAAATTTACTTAAATCGCGTTACTCTTACTTTCGAATTGCTTACAACTTCTAAATAAACATAATTTTTAAAATAAACGAATACTTACGACTTCAAAAATTATTATTTTTTAAAAATCACATTTTTTTTAAAAGCCTGTAATGAAACCACTATAAACTAATAAAATTGAGTTTTCTAAAATATTTTTAACAAACAAAAATAACTTTCTAATTCACTCATATAATTTTTG
>NTPY01000614.1:650942-690329 GCA_002922825.1 Brachionus calyciflorus
TAATCCATTACACTTGTTACGGCCTGGACTACATCAAATACTTGGTATGTTATAGTTACTTTAATTGTATATGAAACAGCATCAATTGACAAAATAGTCAGCAAAGGTATAATTTCTTGTTCATCTTGTTTGCTTACAATAACAACTTCATCGACTCCAACAATGTAAGGCACTCTACCAGGACCGAGTTCTCCGTCCTTGTTTAAACGTCCATAGCGGAAATAAATCATTCTTAATAACATAAAATTTTGATAATTTAAAGAACTTTTCTTATTTCAAATATGAAAAAGTTTTTTGAAAACTTTTTCATATTTGAAATCAAAATGGTGTCTGAAAATAACGCGATTGTATCGACTGAAGTTTCTAACAATCAGATTTTCAAAGTTCAGCCTACTTATAGCGCTAATGATTTAAATAGAATTGATACCAGACAATTGGTGACTGATAACTGTAATTATATTTTTGTTAAACAAAACTTACCGAATAAAAAACTAATAAAAAATTTAAGTTGAATGATTAAAACTCGAGTGGGACTTCGCCTCATATAAGATATATGTCTTATATGAGGCGAAGTTCGTATTAATTTTGTTCTATTTTTCAAATTTTATGTGTGGAAAGCTAATTCTTTTATATTAAATTTTTAAAGATTTATGGAAGGCGAACGCGTAATTTTGATTCTAAATTTTTTGTCCAATCGGCAATGAAAACAAAACAATCTAAATTAGATTTAATTTCAGGTCTAAGTAATTGGCAAAAGTCGAACAATTCAAATCAGAGTAATGACTTAAAAGTCAAACTAAAAACTGTGAGGAATGTAGATATTGATTTAATCTTTCTTTTATTTTGGCAAAATTGGCTTTGTTCAGTAAATTTCAATTAATGCAAATTTAAATAACTCTTAAACGGAAAGTGATAAACTTATTCTGTAAATTGCTACAAAGTGTAACAGTTTTGCGGCAAGTTAAAATTTTTTAATTTTTTTTATTTTTGATTTTTTTTTTTTTGCAAAAAAAATTACTGCATGCATATTGCGTATTTAAAAAAATTAATAATAATACTTTACATTAAATTTTTGAATCACGTGATAAATAAAAAAAGTTGCAAAAATCAAAAAAAAATAAAAAAAATAAAAAATCAAAAAATTCTAACTTGCCCAATTTTGCTACACTCTAAAATATAGGTCTGCAAAAATCTTGCAGATTGCATATAGAACCTTTTTTAATAGGGTGCTAATTTTGCATAGTTACAGAATTTTTGCAGGACTGTGTTTTTTGGTATAACAAAATTGTTACACTTTGTAGCAATTTAAAGAATAATTTTATCACTTTCCATTAAAAAGTTATAGCAGTTTGAATGAATTGAAATGACGAATTAAAATTTACTGTACAGACCCATTTAAAGACGATTTACAAGAAATTATTTAATTCTTTACAAAAAAGGAAAAATTAATCCTTAAAGAATATGAAAGAATAGTAGTATTTAGATTTGGTAGATTTTTTAAAAACTGTCATATGGGCCCAGGACCTATTAAGTTGTTAAAAGGAATCGATGAAATAGCATTACAGGTTGATTTAAGAGAACTTTTTCAGACAGTTGAAATAGTGGAATACACAAAAGATAGAGTCCCGTTGGAAATAATTTTAGCAATTTTTTATGAAATTAGCGATCCAATCTCAACTATAAACTTAAAAGGATTTCCTCAAAGCTTTTTAAACCAAGCAAATGTTATTATTGCCGGGCATATTAGAGGAAATAATCTGGGTCAAATTTTCAAAGAAAAGCGCAGAATTCAACAAGAAGCAAAAGTAAATAAATGACAAAAATCTCTAAGCTCACTTCTTATCTATTTTTAAATTAAAGGAAGAATTGATTAAATTCATGGTTCGCTACGGTGTACGTATTAACAGATTTGAATTTTATTCTATAGCTGTTCAAAATCCTTCGGTCAAACAAACAAGCTTCTTTGTAAACACCACTAATGTTCAATATACCACAGTTGTCAGAAATGCATGAAATAAATAGTCGAGTTTATTAATTCATTTTTTAATAATCTTGAGTTAATTGATAATTATTTATTTTTTAAAATTAAAGATTAATTTTTTTCTCTAATTTTTAATCATTTTATACCTTCTATTAGACTATTATTTCTGAGCGGAGAAAAGTTTCAATTGAATTATCGATCGATGTGAAATTAGTTTTATTCTTTAGAGTAGAGGTCTTATTTACTTCCTCTGCAAACTATTTCGTTTTTGTCACATCAGAAGAAATTAAATTATTATTTTTTAAGAGAACTTTACCAGTTTTGTAGCCAATATTTAATTAAGTCTTATTTGTCTCGAAAAGAAATATTTTCGTCGTCTTCTTCTTTTAACTTTAAAGTTTGATTCTCGTATTCAGCTCTATATCATTTCAAAGTAAATTTTTTCAAAGTGAATTAAAATTTTCATAGTGAAAGTCAAATTCATAGTAACTTTTATTTCATAGTGTATAATTTTCAAAGTGTTGTTTTCATATTACAATTTTTATAAGAAACCATTTTTTATATAAGTTATTAGAAAAAATATGTCCTTCTAAGTTTAATAGAATGCATACTTATTTTGAAACTTATTATACTGGCAAGTTAATAAAAAAATTTTAACAATAATAAAAATTTCTTCATTTCCAATTTTGTCATGGAATTGTCATGATAAAGTAAATTGGTAGAGCAATTTAGAGTGGAAGAAAAAAATACTGACATTTTATATTCTCAGTTAATGGCACGAGATGAATAAGAGAAATCTTCTAATTTTAAATTAAAAGATAAAAGATCAAAAAATTGAATTTATTTTCTTTTTAATTAATTTTTTCATCTGCGTGTTTTACGCACAATATGAAATGCATACACTATGAAAAAATTCACTACGAAATGAAAAATCCTCCTCGCATTCAACACTATCAATTGTAATAAACCAATTCCAGTAGTCAAGTATTACAACAACGTATGATATCAATTAATAATTATTTTTAAAAATTCCCTTTTTTGTGACGATAATAATTAATGGTTGAAATAGCTAATTTTATTCTTAAAATTGTAAAGATATAAAACCGGTTCGGGTTACTTTTGTTACACTGAAACTTTTCGTTGTGTAACAACTATGAAAAATATAATTTTGGAATATCTGGTTGATTAATGCATAATTTTTCAAAATAAAAATCAAAATTTTGTAAGGGGGTTTTGATTGACGAATATTTAGGCAAAGCTAAATCTTGATAAGAGATCTCTGTTGATTCAGCAATCTTGATTTGTTTATCTAAAAAAATCTGTCCTGCGCTTAAACTAGATTTGGATTCAGATCTTATCTAAATATTAGTCTTGAACTTGTTAGCAGCTTGATCTAGCTCTGTGAATATTTTATGTGGAACATCAAAATTTTGCTCGATAAAACGCTCTATTTTTTGCTCAATGTGACTAATTTTTATTTTGCATAACCAATTAATACTGTTTTTGTTCACTCTGTCATTTAAATAAATAACCGTTCAAAAAAAAGTAATAAGCATCATGATGCGGACTTGAATTATCCAAAAAAGACTTTTTTATCGATTAATTTTGCAACGATTCAAGAAATGAAATAAAATAATACTTTGTTTTTTTTTAAATTTATTACATTTTGTTATAAAAGTGAATATCTAATCATTTTTAATGCATTATTTTACGCATTATTTTGCATGTTTTTATATAAAACGAACAAAGTTATAAATCAAAAATCGGAAAAGAACATTTTAGAGAACAAAATATGGTGAATTTGATTTTTTTTATTTCAGTCCGATCGGGCTTAATTTGCCAGACTTTTATAAAAAATTTTTGGTTGAAAAATTATGTTAAAAACCTACGTAGGACAACAAACAATTCAGCGCGAAAAGCATTTCGAATACAGCGCGAAAAGCATTTCGAAATTATAAATTTTTTTTCAAACATAACTGGAATTTACCAAGGGCTGATAAAGTGTCTTTAAAACATCCTATTTCTAATTAACTTCAGTTATAACTTCGATTTAGAAAAATTTTAAATATATTATGACCATACTTATAAGCTTTATGCGAATTAATATTAATGGCTCTATATGCCTGTTAGAATACACAAGTTCCTTATCCATTCGTCGGAACTTATTCCTAATTTCGATTTACCATCAAGTTATTTTATTGAGTAAGCCGAGGAAGCGCGAAACGGCAACATGAAGTTTTGTACGGTTCCAGTACGAATGTAATGGAGAAACGCTGGAAAAAGAACGCCATTTCTACAATCCTCATAATTTTGTACACTTAAAACATTTTTAAAAACTTTCCCGTAAAAGTCTTCGTTGCTCTTACTTTTAAGCAGAAATTGACTAAGAAAGCTTATAAGTATCATGGATATTTTGTAATAATTTTGTTATATTGTGTATGTTATTTTTCTCTTAATCAAATTCAATCAATTTTTAAAAATTGGCTAAAAAAAAAAATTTTCTTTGATAAATAACCGTCTATAGTAAACGTTTTTTCGTGCGGTCAAAATGACCGCAATTGTTTAATTCATTTTCTTAAAAGAAAAAAATATAAGCCTAGTAATTTTTTGATAAGATTTAAATAAATGGATTTGAATTATAGAAAACGAAAATTGGTTAAATTTTTTTCCCGAAACATAACCAAAAAGAACAGATAATGTGTCATTTATGTGAAAAAAAAATTTTGAATTTTTTTCTCTTTAATAAAATTTTAATGCGATTTTTTTTTTCTTGAATATTCAAATATTTACTTATTAAAATAATAAAAAACAAGAATTATGACTTTTTAAAGTTGGCCTACAACAAAAATGAGAAAGAGCGGTCATTTTGACTGGCTGGTGCTTCTTGGCATATAAACCTGAATTTACGGGAAAATATTAATTATATAAGTAAATGTTTTATGCTAAAAAAGTTTTTTGTGTTCGATTGGGGTTTTCATTTTAAACAAATCCTCAATTCTTTAAAAAGTTTATTTAAGGTGCCCCAAATCATAAACACTAGTATCTTTAAATTTTATTCCTCAATTGATAACCGATTACGAAAATTTTCTGAATAAAAATTTAATTATATAATTATAATATCTAGCGAAGATGGTTTCGATTTTTCAGAAAAATATTTTATTTTGAAGGACTTCTGTAAAAAAACCTTATTTTTAGTCATTTTTGATTAAAAATTTAGTTTTTTTGAAACTTTAATAGCGTTTATTTTGGTTTTCATGAAACAAATTGTTCAAAATCGAAACCAATTTTTATAAAGCGTGGTTAACTCTATAATTCTAAATATTTTCGGAATATTTTTATCGGAATAGACATGAGTTATTAAGGCTCAAAAATAGCCAAATCTTAACTAGTGTTTATGATTTGGGGCACCTTAGAAAAAATTCGAAATTAGGTGAAAAAGTTCCAGGCTTAATTTTTTCTTCTCTTACTCTTAGAGCTTTTTTTGAGAAAGGGAATTTTAATAGGGTTGGGTCAAAGTGTCATCCGTATAAATTAGAAAGGTTCCGAAATTTTTTTTAAAAATAAACTTTAATAAAAATCTTTCGTGAGTAATGACGTATTTAATAATTTTTTCGAAACCAAAAATTTAAAACAAGTGTGAAAAAAAACTTTCGAAATTAATCAAAGATAGTAAATTCGAAAAAAAATTTCGTAAACAAATTTCGAAATTCGATCTAAAAAAATTTTATAAAATTTCTTTTTTTTCGAAACTTTGTAACTTTATAAAAAATAGTAGGGAGTTCAGCTCTCTGAAGACTTGTCCTAATAATATTTAAAATGTTTATAACTTAAAATCTTCATTAAAATTAACAAATACAGCTTCTGATTTATAATACACATTTTTTTAGTTCCAACCGAAAAAATAATTACGAAAATTTTTTTCCGTTACCCAACCATAAATTTTAATGAAGAAAAAACTAAAGAGCCTTAAATTCCGATTTTGCTTAAATTTACTTAAATCGCGTTACTCTTACTTGGAATTTCGAAGTGCTTACAACTTCTAAATAAACATAATTTTTAAAATAAACGAATACTTACGACTTCAAAAATTATTATTTTTTAAAAATCACATTTTTTCTAAAAGCCTGTAACGAAACCACTATAAACTAATAAAATTGAGTTTTCTAAAATATTGTTAACAAACAAAAATAACTGTCTAATTCACTCATATAATTTTTGTTTACTTACAGGTAATTCCAATTTTTTTTTGTTGTTGTTCTTATTGTTGCCTTATAAGTTTTCGACTTAAAAAATTTATAAATTCTCTTGATATTTTTATAAAAAATTAAAAAAAAAATGAAATTCTTAACTTGTTTAGTTTTGTTTTTTTCCAATGTTTTATTGGCACAATTTCAAATATTACCACCACTTCCGATACCATCATCAATTACAGTTGCCAATGCTGTAGTTACTTGGGCTAACTTAGGAAATGAAACTCAATTTACAGTTACTTCTAATTTAGGTAGAATTAACGCCAGCAATGCATGGATTTCAGTTGGTGTTAATACCGAATCAGCAATGGTAAATTCTATTTAATCTCTATAAAAATTATTCATAATTTTTAATTTTTTTAAATTTAGAGCGCAGGTAATGTAGTCGTTTGTCAAAATTTACTTTCTGAAACAACAATTTCACACAATTTAAATGCTGGTTATTCATCGGCTCCTTTTATTTCTACAAATCCAACTATTGGTTTAAAAAATGCTAGAATTGTTGTCATTGGTTCGAATCTAACATGTTCTTTTTCGAGAGCAAATTTTGTTGACATAGCGAACTATATTAAAATTGATTCTTTATCTAATCTACATATTCTTGTAGCTTATGGAGCAGGTATTTTAAAAAAAATTTATTTTGTTGAATCCAAAATTTAATTTTTTTTTATTAAGGAAATTTCGGATATCACTCAACTAATCGTGGTTCCTCTGTAAGAGTTATTTTTCCTTTACCACCAAATAATCAAACATCAACACCACCACCATTTAATCCAGAAACACAGCCTCCAAGAAATGTGACTTTTTTTCCAATACCAAATGGAAATCATAGTGACAATTATACAATTCCATTTGTTCCAATGACATTCCAACCAGTGACAACTACTCAACCAAATGTTAGAAATAGTTTAGTTGATTTTATATGGAATATAATTACTATGGTTTTAAGATACTTAGGTCAAAAATTATTCGGTCTTTAAGTTTTTATTTTTAAAAAGTATCCAAAAGATTTTAACTAGAAGCATTTTAGAAAAATAATTTTTTTTATAACTTTACTAAAATAGTAATAAAGTAGATTTTTAGAATTATTAAAGTTTTTTTTTCAATTTTAATAATTTTTGTTATTTTATTTGAATTATTAAATTTGGTATTAAGAGTTTTTTTTATAAAAATAAAGCTTAAGGTGAGTAAAATTGGTTGGTTATCTGTTTAATTTCCTCCAAGCTTAGGAAATTTTCATATAAAAATATAAATATTGGGGTAATATTTTTAAATTTTTGGTCTAATTCTTTTCAATTTTGAAAAAAAAGTAAATTTAATTTTATATTATTTTTTCAAATCAAAAGGTCAATATAAAAATGAACATCAAAATTAAACATTCTTTGGTAAATTTTCACAATTTTTATGAGAAGTTTTTTTTTTTATTTAATCAGAAAAATTCTGGAGTTGATTCAGCCTTTTTTAATTATTCTCCTATTCAAGAATAGAATAAGATTTACATTATATGAAAAAGCTTTGAGTATAATCTTTTAATGAGTTTACACTTGAGTCAAGTTTTGGGAACTACTTAAGTGACGGAAAAGTCACAATTTGAAGCTGTTTTTTTTTATAAAGCCTTGTTAGGATTTGTTTGTGGTTAAGATTTTAATATGGGTTAAAAATATTTAAATCTAAATCTCTTAAAATCCAAAGTCCCATATCAACTTCACCATATTACGCAGCTTTACTCTCAAAAAAAGCCAAATTATTCTCCCAAACAAAGACTAATTTAATTGAATTTAATAGTTATATTTTTTGGCTCGTTATAAAAGTATGATTTTAGCGCTAATGGTAGAAAAGTTCCTTCTTTTGAATATTACCCATGTTCACTTCATGAATGTAGTGCCCTAAAGCTACTACATTCATGAAGTGTTGGTCCGTTTTTTTACCGTACAATTTTTTCTATGACAAATTTATTTTCTGATAGATATAATTTTTTTTTTTTGAAAAATTTGTATGACAATTTTAACTATTAGCATTCCATTGAAAAAAAAAGAAAAAAAATTATTTATTCTACTTTATTGAATTTTCTATGTAATGTCATAAGAGTGTTTAATCAACTGTATTGCAAATGTAAATAAATTAATAATCATTAATCGATAATTTCAACACAAGCAGTGTTCTTTTTCAAACCAAAGTATTCTGGTTTACTGTTATTACAACTATAGCATATTGCCGCAATAAAAATTTTCTTGATTGGTCTTCCTTGATCATCCCTGACAAAAATATGACCTCCAACTTCTGCATCTTCACTACAGCCCAAAAAAGAGCATGTTCTTCTACTTCTGCCAGTTTCTCTTTCCCAAAGTTCAATCCAGCCTCCGTTTGTCGGTGCTCTGTCTTTAGATGAACCAACACAATTTTTTGCTTCATGATTGTCAAAGATTTGTTTTTTATAACTTCGCATTTTGACGAATTTTTAAAATGAAAATTAAAAAGATTTGAAACTTGAAGTTAAGTTTAACAAATGTTGGATCCTTAATTTATATAGATTGTTAATTTAAAACGATGAATGAATTTTTCTGTAATCTTAAAAGTTGTTGACATGGATACATCTGAACAAAAATGGAAATCGTTTTTATTCAGCTTTTTTTTTCTAATTATTTATATTAATGAAAATAAATTTTACTTCTCTTTTTTTTAAACCTAGAAATTTTCTAAATTTTTTAGTTGTTCGTCATTCCTAGAATGTAATTGTCATATTCAACTTATTTAATTTCCATTTTAGTACGGTTGACTAAAATTAAGACAACATGAAGTTTTGTACGTTTGTTCGGTTTTACGATTGCTTTTTAAAAAAATGGCCTGTACATCTTTTACACTTCTTTTGTTATCTTTTAATTTGATTCCTAAGAAATATCGAATCGTACAAATTTTAGTGTAAAAACTTTATTTTTTAACTATCAAACTTTTCAGCCGTGCTTTACAGAACAAAACTGAAATAAGTTAACGAAAACACGAACTGAAACAAACTTAATATTTTTAAAATTTGTAAGAGGAAATCTTAAAAAAAATTAATGGTTCGGTCGGCCGATGTTAAATGAAGAGCCAAAAGCCGCTAAAAAAAGCGTAATGTTTTAAAAATTCGAATTTTCGGAAATTGGTACAAAAAAAATTTTATTATTCGATCCTAAAAAAATAAAAAGTTTTTGAAATGTTCCAAATTCTACAAAATTACGCTTTGTTTTGCGGCTAATCTTGTTACTTTGTTTGCGGCTTTTTGCTCTACCTCGGCCGACCAACTTTTTTTTTCTTAACCTCTTGGGCTGATGATATTTGTTCGAATGATTGAGTCAAATTGTGCCCAAAAATTTCTCTTGTTTGACTTGTTTCTAATGATAAAATTATCGAAATATTATTAATATATGATATATTATTAATTTCAATTGATTATTAAGACGTTGCTGATGTTGATCCTATCGATAATGTGGTTGATGATGTAGTTGATGATTCGGTAGTTAATAATGGTCTTAACGATGATGTTGGATCGTTAATTGAAGTTAATTCAAGTAACTAAATATGTAATTGTTCTTGTAATGATTCTGTATTTTGCGAATATCTGTTTCTAGAGCTGATGGCTCAGTAGGTAGAGTAGATGAAGATGATGGTAACAGTGCCAAGTTGGACGAATTTTCTGAGTTATCAATTATGTATTATTTTTTTAATTAAACCCTTCAATTTCATCGCTTTCATCGAGATTGTCTATAAAATCTGAGATTAAAACTGTTGTTTTAATGATTTGTTTTAGAGATTTTTAGAAATCAAATTGCCTAGTTATGCCACATTTTTCAAAACTCTTTAAAACTGAAGCGAAATAAAATCGTTCCAGATTTCTGATAGCTATTTTATACAGTTTGCGTAATCAGCCGATTTGCGATTGCCAAATTTTGTACAGTACAAATTAAAACTAACTTCCCATGTCAAAATCTCATTTGAGATTCTCACGACCATAATCTCATGAGATCTCAGTCCTCATTACAATACATTTACATGTAACTCTATTTGAGATCTCATGAGATTATGGTCACCAATAATTTCTCATGAAATCTCATAGAGATTCTTACAGGGGTTGTACGTTTCTTTTCGTTTCGTTTCTCTTCCTCGACTCTTCTTCGACTCTTCCTCTTCTTTTCAAAAAAATACGTTAAAAAATATTAGTTTTTATTAAATGTTTTCTTCAGAGGAAGAGGAAAGGAAGAGTTGAGGAAAAGTCGAAGAAGAGTTGAGGAAGAGTTGAAGAACAAAATGCGTACAAGTCAGTTTTAATTTGTACTGTATATGTTTTCTCTCCATTCAAAAACCAATTATTTCATTTCGAATTATATAAACTTTTTAAAGATGGAAACCAGCAAACATCCGCAGACTGGAGAAGATTATTAAAACTTGGAGGAATAAATATCGGCTTTATATTCAATCTTTGTAAATTCGTTTGAACCAATTGAGTAGTATGAAAGGGAGCTGAATCCAAGAAAAGAAAAATTTCCTTTTAATTATTTTTTCTCATATAATCTACTAAAATCATCGAGAGCATCAACATCAAAATTTTTTGTCTCAGACTCTTTTTTTAGTATCGAAAAATAAAATTTTTTTCTACCAATTTCCGTAAATTTGAATTTTAACCCCGCACCATTAATTAGTTTATAATTTCAAAATAATAAAAAAAAGTTTTTTAATAATTTTTAATTTTTTTTTAATTTCGGATTTTAACAAGGCAATAAAATTCAAGACCTTTAGAATTTTATATTCAATTTTCAGAAATTAGTGCGGCACAAAGATAGGTTTGGCTTTTAACCCGGCATCAATTTGAGTTTTTCGTATTTTAACGGGTTTCAGTGCCAGCATCAAAAATTAGGAGATTTTAACATGGGATGTATGGTAACTGTTTCAAGCACCAAAAGGGTAACTAGAAAATAATACAAGTGAAAAAAATGTTAGAACTATTTTTTAAAAAGTGTCTTAAAAAAATTATATATGTAAATATATTATGCTATAAAAAAAGTTTTTTTTGATCGACTAGGGATTTCATTTTTAAAAAATTCTGAATTCTTTAGTTTATTTAGTTTAATTAAAAGTTTATTTAGAATTTTAGTTTATTTAAGGTTAATTTAGAAAAAATTCGAAATTAGGTGACAAAATTCCAGGCTTAATTTTTTTCTCTTACTTTTAGAGCATTATGCTATAATTTATTTAAGTCGCTTAGCTCTTACTTGGAATTTTGAATTGCTCACAATCTCTAAATAAACATAATTTTAAAATAAAAGAGTAATCAAGAATTCTTATTTCATTTTTAAAAAGTCTGTAACGAAATCACTATAAACTAATAATAAAATAGAATTTTCTAAAAAATTGTTTACAGCTATATATAACTGTATAATTCATTAATTTAATTTTTGTTCTGTTCTTGTTCATGTTTTTTTTACAGGTAAATTCCAATTTTATTTGTTGTTCTTACTGTATAAAAGATTTCCACTTAAAAGTTTATAAATTCTCTTGATATTTTTATAAAAAATTTAAAAAAAATGAAATTCTTAACTTGTTTAGTTTTGTTTTTTTCCAATGTTTTATTGGCACAATTTCAAATATTACCACCACTTCCGATACCATCATCAATTACAGTTGCCAATGCTGTAGTTACTTGGGCTAACTTAGGAAATGAAACTCAATTTACAGTTACTTCTAATTTAGGTAGAATTAACGCCAGCAATGCATGGATTTCAGTTGGTGTTAATACCGAATCAGCAATGGTAAATTTTGTTAAATGTCTAAGGTGCCCAAATCATAAACGAGATGACAAAAAATCTAAGAACTCTATTAATTATAATATAAAAAAAACAAATTTTTTTTTTATAGTACTTTTTTTTATCCATGACAATTTTTTATCCATGTTTATCAAATGATGCTTTTTAAATCCGTACTAAGTATTATAGAGACTTAATTGAACTACTTAATAATTAAGTTTGACTTTAAATTTCCAATTACTTAGAGGAGTTGTTAGATTTTGAGAACACCAAAATTCTAAATAGAGTTCATGGTTTTGGACAACTTACAAAAATTATTTATAATATTTTATTTCTGTAAGTTTAGAATGGAGGTAATGTAGTTGTTTGTCGAAATTTACTATCTGAAACAACAATTTCACACAATTTAAATAGTTTATTTTTATCGGCTCCTTTTATTTCTACAAATCCAACTATTGGTTTAAGAAATGCTAGAATTGGTGTGGTTGGTTCGAATCTAACATGTTCTTTTTCGAGAGCAAATTTTGTTGACATAGCGAGCTATATTAAAATTGATTCTTTATCCAATCTACATATTCTTGTAGCTTATGGAGCAGGTATTTTTTTAAAAAATTAATTTTTTTTATCTAGTTATTTGTTAATTTATTTTTTTTAGGAAATTTTGGATATCATTTCGGTAATCGTGGTTCCTCTGTAAGAGTTTTTTTTGCTTTACCGTCAAAAAATCAAACATCACCAAATGGAAATCAAAGTGACAATTATACAATTCCATTTGTTCCAATGACATTACCACCAGTGACAACAACTCAACAAAATAAAAAAAATAGTTTAGTTGATTTAATTTGGAATATCATTAAAGTTTTTAGATACTTAATTAATGAATGGTAAAAAATTAATGGATCTATAAATTTTTATTTTTAAAAAGAATCCAAAATATTTTAACAAGAAAAATTTTAGAAATTAGCTAATAAATTAGAATATAAGAATATATTTTAGAATATGTTTTATTATTACTTTACTAAAATAGTAAAAAGTAGATTTTTAAAATTAAAAAACTTTTTTTATCAATTTTAAAAAATTTTTATTCAATCTTATAAGACAAGCATCATAGCCTCCCAAGCTTAGAAGAGTTTGAATATTATCAACCAAATTAAAGAATCGTTAAATTGTTGTAAAATTCAGTGAAAAAAAATCAAAAATTTTTCCGAAAAAACTGAATTTCTGCTAAAAAATTCTTTTTATTTTACAGAATTTTATAATAATTATCGAAAATTTCCGATTATTATCGTAATTTTTCTACATATATGTGTATTTTAATTTAACAACATTTATGAGAAAAAAATTTCTCTTAAAAGTGAATCCATGAGCAAATGAGTGCTCATAAATGAGCAAAAAGCTTTATATTAATTTTTTTTTCTCATTTATGAGATTTTTTTAGACATATAAGTGGTTAACTTATCATACACATTTATGTAGAAAATTTTCCACCAAAATTTTTACAGTGCAGCTGTGTATATATTAAAAAAAAATGTAATACCGAGTGATTTTGCTGGGGACGATTGAACTGAAATTAGAAAATATTATTGGTAATTGTGAATTTTGGTACAAAAAAAACAGTACAAATATAATCAAACTTGAATAAAAAATTAAAAAAACATTTCTGCAATTGAAAAAATATGCAACTAAGTGTAACTTCATAAGATGCAGCTTATAAGATAGTCTGCAAAATCTCTGCATTCTACAAAAATTTACTTTTGAAAAAATAATTTTTTAAAATGAATATTTTAATTAACAAAGTAGCCAAAGAAAACCAAATTATCTTTTAAAATGCAAAAGTGACCTAAATAGTTTTATTCCATTATTAAGAAAGGATACCGGCGGGAAGAAAAAAAAAATTTTTCAAAAATTTTTATATTCACTAAGTTTTATTATATATCATTAGAAAGCCCTGAATGTCCTCTACAAGAAAATATGGTTGGTTAACCGAAAGCACCTTCCTTGTTCTTTTTATATCTTCCCAAAGTTGGTATCCCAAAACTTGGTACAAATGAGTAATGACCAGGGAAATTTTTCGGATGCAAAAACATTAAAGTCGCATAATACGCATTATTTGCATTTTGACTGCAAGTTGCATAATTGGCTTTACTTGTTGCATTTTAATGCATTTTTGAGATTTTTAAAACATTTAAGTTGCATTTAAATGCATCTTTAAGCGTTATAAAACAAAAAAAAGGCATCTTAATGCATCGTTAAGCATTTAAAAACAATAAAGTGTCATTTAAATGTTATATTTTTTGATTAAATAAAACTTATTATCAGTTATATTTTTTTGAAAAAAATATAAATTATAATTTTTACAAAAAATAAATAATTTAATTTTATTTTAAAATTACAATTTCATGTTTAAAATTATAATTTTCAATAATTCGAGTGTAAGCAATTAATACTTGCTTAAAAATTTGAAACAATAAATAATTGCCAATTATTTATTGTTTCAAATTTTTAAGGAGCTTATTTATTGGATTTAAACACTTCTTCCTTTGAAATTTTGTGACTCACGTTTAATTGAAAAATCTCCTTACATAAATGTGAGTTAAATTATGAACGTAAATCGACTATTGAAAATCATTTTAAGTCTAAATCACATGAGAAAGCCGCTCAACGTAAAAAAAACAAAGAACCTGTGTCTCAGTCAATCATGGATCTTGATATTTCTTCGCTCAAAAATAATTTTGCCAATGATCTCGTAAAAGCATTTACGTTAGCAAATATTCCTCTTCATAAATTTGAACATGATGCTCTAATAAATCTATTGGAAAAGTATCTTCCAGAAAACATTTTATTTCCGTCAGTTTCTCATGTTAGAAAACAAGTTCCGATACTCTATAATGAAGCTTTCACCAAAGTAAAACTTTCTTTAAAAAATAAAAAAGTAGCAATTATGTGTGACGAGACTACTGATGTACAACAAAGATATGTTCTTCAAGTAATTTGTTTTGAATTAGATTCTTTTAAAAAAAAAGATCCTTTTTTGTTAGACACAATATTTCTTTCCGAAACAAATTACAAAACGGTCTCACAAGCAATTTTAAAAGCTATTAATAAATTTGAAATTGAATTAGAAGATATTCTCTCGTTTGTCAGTGACAATGGTAGTTATATGGTAAAGGCCTATAATACAGTTTTAGAAAATATTTTTCCTAATTCAAGACATGTTACTTGTATGGCACACATAGTAGCACTAGTTGCTGATACTTGGCGAATCCGGCTACCAAAGCTTGATAAACTAGTATCTAGAATAAAATTCATGTTTTCAAAAGCACCCGTTCGTCGAATCAGAAATATTTTTTAAGTGAAATGCATGTAAATAACGTAATTTAGCCCCCAGAACCGATTATAACAAGATGGAACACCTGGTTTAATGCGGTTTTATATCACATTGATTTTTGGGAGTATTTAGTCTCGTTTGTAAGAGATGAAATAAGTTTACATAGTGATAGTGAGCGGCTTAATGAGCTTTTATGTCTATTAGAAGATGAATCTGTTAAAGATGATGTAAGTTTCGATTTAATTTTTTTTTATAAAATTTTTTTAACGATAAATGAACATAATTTAATGATTCGTCCCAAATAATCGTTTAATTGTTAAAAAATCTTTATAAAAAAAATTTATTTATTAGCCGAAATTGTAAATTTTATATTTAAATAATAGGCTAATTTCAAGGAAATTTTATTTTGTCGACTAATGTATTTGATGAACTAAATGAACTCTCTTTATGGCATGAGTTTAATCTTGAAAAGTTTAGTGACCAACCTGATAGGTTGACATTGTTTAAAGCATCTCATGAAAAACTTAAACACTATTTCTTTAGTAAAGGGATGCCATCCATGGATTTGGTTAAAATATTGTCGTTTTCTCGACCCATTCAAGTTAAAATCTTTAGATCAAAATATTATGATTTATCAAAAATCGATACCAGAATTAAAAGAATCTGAACTTGATTGGCTTGTTTACTGTGATATAATTAACGATCTTAAATTCGATGTAAGATTTTATCTCGTAGAATTTTGGCGTTCTAATAAACAAAGGATTCCAAAACTTTATAATTTAGCTAAGTGGCTTCTATTCTATCCATCCAACTCATGTCAATGTGAGCGGTCAATTTCAATTTATAATAAAATTTTAAGTGATGATAGAAATAGACTTTTACCAGAAACAATTAGTTATCTAAACTTTTTGACATTTAATGGAAAAAAAAACGAAGGAAGAAATGATTGTAATCGGGTAACTGATTATCAAGAGCCTGAGTGTGTGCTTCTCAACGAATCAAGTGATTAACATGATTGTTGACTTATAAATCTAATGTTTAAGGTGAAATTTATAGACATTTTTTTAGTAAAATTACGATAAATTCTGTAAATAATTAATATTTTGTTTTATTCTTTGCTTTTAATCAATCAAAACATAATTTAAGAATTTACAATTGTAAAAAATTAGCCGTATTTGACGTTTAAATAAAAAAATTTCTTTTAAGAAAATTTTTTTTTTCAAAAATCAAATCGCATTTTAAAAAATTTTTACAACCAAAATGCATTTATTTGCATTTTAAGTCGCTTTAGGTTTTTTTTTAAGGCGCATAATTGCATAAAATAAGTCGCATTCTATGTTGCATTAAGGGACCGCTAATGTTGCATCGAAAAAATTTCCGTGGTAATGACTTTGGTACTCCATATCTATGTCTCTAAACACTCCATATCTATGTCTCCATATTTATGACTGTCTTTTTTTTGCTTCCAACACCTTTTAGGGTTTCTATTTTGACTATTTAAATACTCAATATATTACGAAAAAATTGTGACTTTTCTTTTGTCTGGTGATGCGGGCCATGCTCCGATTTCTATTTTGCCATTTATTTGTTCAAATTAACTGTTGTTATTATATTTTTTTTGTTAATTTTGTTATTTTAGTTAAATTTATTAAAAACTTATTTGTGTACCGAAAATAAACTAAATTTTTTTTGTAAATATTACCAAAATCGAAACTTTTATTTCAAACTAAAATTGTAATTTAACTTTTATTTTTTGTCTAAAGCAAACTTATTTTTAAATATTCTATCAATTTGTCAAACTTTAATTTAAACTTTTTGTCAAACGTTGACTCAAACTTTTGTTAAAATCTAAACTTTAAAAAAAACTTGAGTTGAGATCAAAAAAATGTCCTTTTTTTAAATTATTATTTGAAATTTATATATTTTTTTGCAGAGCTTTTTTTAAATCTCTGTAAATCAAGCAAATATCGCCGGCGACGTTAGATATTCATAAGTCTAGGGTAAAATTAAATGCTCTTTTACAAAAAAAACGGCAAAATAGAAATCGGAGTTCGCATAACCAGACAAAAGGAAAGTCACAATTTTTTCATAATATTTTGAGTAGTATTGTAAGTTAACTCTAGTTATTTTAGCTCCGAGCGATTTTCAAATAGGAGAAAAGTTTTTTTAATAACTTAAATGGAAATTTTTTCTGCTGTCAAATACAATCCGATATAACTATTATAGGACTTTTTAACACTATTAACCTACTAAATTTAACTTGAAAAAAAATTGTTTTGAAAATTAAAATAATACAAAGTTTAAAAATGGTATTCTAACTATCGAATCAATTATTTATCCAAATAGTTGAATAAATATTCAACTAACAAAATTCAACTTACAACACTAATATTGAGTATTTAAATAATCAAAATAAAAACCATAAAAGGTGTTGGAAGCAAAAAAAAATTACATTAAATTTATGATTTAGACTTGGCCTAATGATTTTCGAGTATTTGTTTACGATTTGATTCGTTTAAGTTTGGAAATAAAAAATCGATTGCTATACGAGGTTCTCTACCAAACATCATTGTAAAAGGCGTTTGATTTGTTGTACTATGGAGAGATGAATTATATGGTTTATTCTTTGGCATGTAATTATGGCTTGGGTTAATTTTACTTATAAAAAAAACAAATTTAATTAAGTTAGGAACAAATTTAATTAATAATATTATTTTTTCGGAAAATTATACGAAAATACTTTATATGAAACTAAATTAATTTATATTACACAAAATTAACTATATAAATACAAAAATATTATTTAATTATCTATTCTTGATGATACAACAATCACTAAACTCTAAATGGTAAATTTTGGAAAAGATTTATTCAAAGATTTTCATCGAAAGTTTTCCTAGTTGCGTTTTAAAAAAATAATGTTGCAGATAGACATTATAAAAAACGATAAAACGAAGATTTTAGAGTGAATTATTTGACAAAGACATTTTTCATCTTTACATACTCGGAATAAATCTTATAGTTAATTTTGTTTGACTCAAAAAAATTCCGGTAAAAGGTTTTTTTTCCCATATTTTAGTCTTAATATTTTTCTTTTTTTGGTTTTATCAAGTAATAAATGTTTAATTAATGAAAATTGTCTTTAAGGAATTTTAAAAGACACTAAAATAATTAAATTTGGAAATATGCAATATTTTTGTACAAATTAAATAAATTTGATACTAACTTCAGTATTTTTGTTTATTAGAAAAAAATATTTTTGTATTTTCAAAATATTTTACGCGTTATTTTTTAACAATTTTACCTACAACTTTGAACTTTCATTAAAAAACAGCGATGTTTGAAGGTTTTTTTGCAATGAAGATGTTTCAAAACTAAATATGCTTGATCTTAGTCGCGTATTTAGTTATTATTAATTTTCAAATATTTAGAAAAAAAATCAAAACTTTTTTTCAACTTCTCTTGTTTAAAATAGCCTTTCTCAGTATTGTACAGTTATTGAGGAAAGAAAAAATTAGTTTCTTGACTTATCAAATAATATTTTTGAAATCGTAATAGCACCGTAAAATAGACCTTCTTTAATTTTTGAAATAATCTTCTATTTCAAATTTATTTTTTTATAATTTGATTATATTCAAATTCTTTTTTGAAATTCCACAGAAAATATTCTAATCGCCTTTAATGAGGTGTATTACCGATAAATTGAATGGAATTTTCAGAGACTAGATAATAAATGAACAATTTGTGTACATTTTGGTAAAATTTCAGAATAATTTTTTTTTAATTCACAAAAAAAGAAAAAGGGTTATTCTAGTAAGAGGTTACATTTCAGGAAAATTCATTATCCAAAATACTTTATAATTTCAAATTCCCAAAAAAAACGATCAAGTATATTTTATATTTTTTATTATTAAGAATAATCTGCAGGTTTTTTTTGCACCAAAATTTTCAATTTAAAGGATTTTTAAATTTTTTTTTTTAGAGTTTTTATCGCATTCTTAATTTTGATTGTTAAAATATTCAGAAAATTAGACAAGTCTTATTAATTTTCCGTATATTAATAGAAAAAATGTTTGATTATTTGTTTTTAAATATTTGAAAATTAATAATAACTAAATACGCGACTAAGATCAAGCATATTTAGTTTTGTTACATCTTCAGTGCAAAAAAAACTTTTAAATTTTTTTTAAAAAAATATTTTAAAACATCGCTGTTTTTTAATGAAGTTTCAAAGTTGTAGGTAAAATTGCTAAAGAACACAAAAGAATAAACCATATTTTTCAAAGTTTAAATCCCAATTTTCTATGTCTTCATCAATGTAACATTTGATTATGTTTTTCAAGAGTTTAACCGTCAATTCACATTGACCGTCACATTGAGGGTGATAGGGTGTTGTTTTTAAGCGTTTAATGTCTAGGTGGTCGTATACTAAGTGTTTGGATTGGAATTGTGTTCCTTCATCCGAGAGAATATATCAGGGATACCATTTGTTCAGTGTATGTGTCTATTAGATTTTCAGCAGCTGTTTCAGATTGAGTGTTTTTTGTTGGACAAAATTTGGCTACTTTTTAACAATGTTCAATAATAATTTGAAAATATTTATTTCCTTGTTTCTTTAAATGGACCTGCAAAATATGGTGTAAAAAATCGTTTACATACGACGGTTTTAAATAAATAAGTTCAGCATTTTTGTTTGAAAAATTTTTTTTTACTTTTTGACAAACTTCACACGTTTTTTTTCTACCAAGATGTCCATTATAAATTGTTTCGTGCATATGTTTGAAACTATATCTTGATTTTTTTTTGGTAATACAAATTGTTTTACATTTTATCGATCTTTTTTTTTTTGCATTCGATAAAAAACAATTTCGACTAAACCTAAATTGCCATATTCTTTATAAAAAAGTATTGCATTGTTTTATCGCATTTTTTAACTTCAAGTTTTTTATCTTGATTTTGTTTAATTAAATCTATCCACGCAATGTCGGGATCTTGTGTTTGTTCGTCACAATATGAGATTGTTTCGATCGAGTTTGAAATCTCGTTTATTTCATTTTCATCATATTTTTCGTATTGTCACTTTTTTCTTCACAAATTTCGTCAACAAATGTGTCAAAATAATCAGCGTTTGGCTGATTGTTTATCTCATTTTCATCTGTCAATCTTGAAAAATTGTCTGCCACAATGTTTTCTTTACCCGGGATATGTAATATTTTAAAATCGTATTGGAAAAAGTTTCTCAATTGTTCCTTTCAAATATTCTGCATATAGTTCTAGTGTTTGATTAAATTTTTGTTTTATTGCAAAAAATTTTTGAAGGCATTTAAATTATCTGCATCAATTTCTGAATTAGTTGTTTGTTTTTGAAAAATAATTTTTATCTCGTTTTTTAAACGTTCGAAACCATTCTCGTCATTTATTAGACTCTGAAGGCCATTAATTTTTGACATAATAATTGCACCAATATACATTATAGCTGTACCAACCCAGTCTTTTCGATGTCTTTCTTTTAGACAAAAAAAGATAATTGCAATCCTGTTTGCTAAATTCATATTTTGTTTAAAATTTGAATTTTGTTTATTTGTAAGATATTAGGGAGTATGACTCCTGTATTTTTTGATTGCGCTGGGCCCTTGGCGTTCAATTGCAATCTATTATATAAATCAACATTGGTTATTGATGTCGAGTTTGATTTTTGTGAGGCTTGCCTCCCTCGATTTAACAGTATGATTAATATCAGTTTAACGATCAACAATGTTGTGCGCTTAAAAAAATTTTAATAAATATAACAAATATTTGCAACGTTTTGTTTGTACACAAAAACATTTTTTTAAATTCTTTAGTATTTTTACGAGGAACGACAATGTTGAGGTTATGCCTCGTAGTTGTGTTTAAAACCACAACAATAGTTTAAATATAAACATGTGATTTTTACTCAAATTAGATAACTCCTCAGCAAAATTAGCAAAAAAACAGTGGGCATTATCTTCACAATTCACAATTCTCTTGATTCAGTGGAGACGCTTTAATCCGAACTTTTAAGGTAAATTTAAAATTAGTTCGGACTATTAAATTCGGATTAATGAATTATGCAAGTTTTTCCAGAAAAAAATTTTTTCGAGTTTTTTTCTGAAGTTTATAAATCTAAAGTTAGTTAATATCAAAGATTTTATGTCATGAATTAAGAATTGCTTTTTTAAGTTCCAATTTATTACTGAATATGTGTAAATGTTCAAACTTAGACTTGTTCTAATTTATAACGAAAGTGACGAGTTTTGAATATAGGAAATAATAGTTATATTAATTGTTAATATATTAATAATTTGAATATTGATTTAATCTTTCTTTTTTGACTTTTCGTTATCTAATAATTTTTTTTGTTTAATTTATTCGAATATATTTGGTATGTTTTCTAAAAAAGGGAACATTTATAGGGGATGAAAAAATTGAAACCACAATTTTAAATATGTTTAAATAGCTAAAAATAGCGGTTAAAAAAGGCTTTTTAATATTTTTTTAATCCCCTAAAAATGTTCCCTTTTTTAGAAAACTTTCCATTTCTCTAAATAAATAGTTCGATTAAAAAAAGCATGTTTTGTTGAATCGAGACATATTTTCGGCTCTTTCCTAAAATCAAACATCCTAATTTTAAACCCCTAAATTTAAACATCCAATTTTCGAACAGTCTTAATTTTTAACAAATTAATTTGTTCAGAATTTAGAGTTTTTTGAAGTCCAAATTTTAAACAGTACTAAAACTCAACATCTTAAATAAAAACAGTCCTAATTTTAGTAGTCTTAATTCTCAACTAATAAACTTTTTTACATTTTGGACTTTTTTATGTTATTCAAATGCTTATTTACTAATTTAGTGTAGCTTTTTCTTTCTTAATTTAATTTGAAATGGATTCCAATAGCTTAAGTTTAGAAGATTAATATCAAGCCAAAAGTTTATGGAAGATTATAATCTTATTTAAATAACTCTGATGATGTCTCAAACTATTCAAGTCAAGAACTTGTATCAGATCTTTCATCAGATGGACAACAGAGTATTATTATTAAAGCTACGGTTGACTTTGGTCACAATAATTTTCCTTTTTTTGAAAATGGATTCTACAAAACTACTGGTATATTTTATTCACTAAAGAGTTGTGATATGATTAGGAAATCAAATATAAAATTCTTTTTTGAGTAAAACTTAAATAGTGCATACTAAAAATGTTAGAAAAAAACCTGCTTCGCAAGCGTACCGCTATAAAAGTTTCTCCAGTCATGATTGCTTCAAGTTTTCCTCCTTATTTATAAAATGCTAATAAATAATTTTTCTTATTTGTTTAAAATTAGAATGTTTAAATTTTAAGCTATTGAAATTTAGGATGTTAGAATTTAAAACTGTTTAGATTTAAGACTAATTTGTTTAAATTTTAAGCTATTGAAATTTAGGATGTTAGAATTTAAAACTGTTTAGATTTAAGACTAATTTGTTTAAATTTAGGAAATAAAATTTAGAACTCTTAACTTAAGACTGTTAAGAATTAGGATGTTTAAATTTAGTAGTAAAAAATAGGATGTTAAGATTTAGGACGGGGCCATATTTTCAAATTTAAACTTGAAATAAAGAAATTATTTTAAAATTTTGAGTATTTAAATTGTCAAAATAGAAACCATAAAAGGTATTGTTTGGATTTTTTTTTTTGAGTCGACTCGTTTTTTTTGAGTCGACTCTTTTTTTAGGATTTTTGACCACTGAATCGAGTCGTTTGAAAAAAATTGATATCACCCAAAAAGAGAATTATAGAATTTTTTGTCAGAATTTGCGTATAAAATAAAATTTGAGTCGATAAAAATTTTTGAAAAATTTTTTTTTTTCTACCCGCCGGTATCCTTTCTTAATAATGGAATAAAACTATTTAGCTTACTTTTGCATTTTAAAAGATATTTTGGTTTTCTTTGGCTACCTTGTTAAAAATTGATTAGACTAAAATTGACTAATTACTTATTGGGATTCTCCTAAGGTACTGAAGGTTAAGGGAGGATTAAAAATACGATATAATGAACAAGTATTTTCATACTATATCTTATATTAAAGTCTTCGGCTAAGAATGAATAGCAAAACGAAAAAAAGCCATCACCTAATGTGAAACAATTTAGAAACCTTAGAAATGAAAGACTTATTTACAAAAAATCATCATCAAGTAGGTGTTAGACTATTCATTCCCTTTATTTTCTAAAATTTATTTTCTTGTCCTAATTTTTTTTTTTTGCTAAAAAAAAGGAATCAATATTTAAAATGAAAAGGTTTGATACTGAACCGAACGTTTTGAATGACTTGTACGTTCCAGGTATCGTTATATCAACAAGGATGCAAATAAACAATTATATTCAAAAAACATTCAAACCTAGTCTCGAATTAAATGCAGGAAATAAGAGATCGAAATTTAGCTACGGCGACTAACAACAATGGATAGACAATAATGTGACTTTAACTGATAATGAACATGAATCATTTGTATCAAATCACTTGAATGAATTTTAATTCACTTAAACAGTGGTGATTCGATCATTGGAATTTACCAAATTTTACGTAAATTTTCGATTTTTTACTTGGTTTTTTTACTTATTTTTCTGTAAATTTTAGTAAAGCTTGGTCAAAAACCTAAAAATTGGAACGAAGCAAACTTGATTTTTTATGGAAAACTTTTCAACTCTTTATAAAAATGACTTTTTTGAAGTAGATCATTATCATTTTTAAAAATTAAGTTTTTTCTATATTTTTGAAACAAATATTTATAGAAATTTATTATTATTAAGTTTTTGACCAAGCTTTACTTATATCGCTCGAAAATTACGTAAAAAATCATAAAAGAGAGTAAAATTTCGATATTTTACGAAAAAAACCGTAAAGAGGGTTACCGGTTTATCATGTAAATTTGGCCCCCTCGCATTCTTTTTAAAAAAAAAATTTTTTAAAATGGTTTTTTGATTTTTATATCAGACTTTATTTTTTCTTCTTCGAAAATAAAATTCGAACAGGTACGGTTTCGACTTCAGGTGGGACGCATTTTTAAATACTTGTTTTTATAGTATAATTAAAGAGGATAGAGAAAATTGAAGTTATAGAAAAAAGGATGAGAAAATAACAATAAAAATTTAGTTTGAACTTATTTTGAAAAAAAAACTTGAAAATGAGCTCACATTCTTCAAAAAAAAGAATTGTTTAATTTGTGAAACTCTTGGCAGCCATTCAAAAAGCAAAATTGTAAAGGTCTTTAGCGATTTCATAATAGATTGCTTAAATGACCATTTTAATAAAAATTTTGTCAACGGGAATTTCGCCTGTGATCTCTGCATAGAAGTCGCTTCTTATAAAAACAGGAAAACTAAAAAAATAGATAAAAAGAACCAAAATATGAACAAAAATTTGAAAACAGTTGAAAGCATTGGTGTGAGTAATAACGAAGGTTTTTTTTTTAATTGTAAAAATGCTTAAGCTATGATTAAAAGCTAAAAATTTTCTTCAAGTATTCAGTATGCGAGATTCTTATTGATGAAATCGCTTTAAATGATGTTCCTTATTTGGAACATAAGGTAGAAAGCAATCAATTAGGAGGAGAAAGTAGCTCTGAAGAAAATTTTGTTAAAAATGATAAAAGTAACGATTATTTTCTAAAATTAATGGCATTATAACTTTAAAAATTAACAGTGTTTTAATTGTTTAAGTTTGTCTTGAAATTCTAAGACCTCAATTTAATCACAAAAACTGTTTTATTTGTCATGAAAAGTTTAACCAAATTCGACCAATAAAGTCTAAAAGAATCAGTGATGACGCTATCTATAGAGCTTATATTGAGACCGGCATATATATTCCACGTTCGTCTAGGTGTTGTAACAAACATTTTGATGATTCCGTTTTTTTGAAAGAGGAATCTTTGAGCGAATTGCTTTCTTATTCAAGTTCAACTTTATTATCAAGTCAAGAAGCTGTTGATCTAGTAGAAGGATTGCGAGTTAAAGCCCAGATTTTTTAAATTAAAAATAAATCGAAGTATTGTAATTTGTTTTTTTTTTATTTAAGCAAAGAGCTAAAAAAAATTCGATTTTCAAATCATTCGAAAGAGCAGAAAACGTGCCAAATGATCTTTGCATACAAACCACAGGTTTAAATAAATCTCAGTTTCAAGAATTAAATGATAGTTTAATTAAAATGAAAGATTCTGCGAATAGAACAAAGAGTCAAGCATTGGCAATTTATTTATTTTGGTTAAAAACTGGAATGTCTCAAAATATAATAGCTGCCTATTTGAGACAGACTTAAGCCAACAAAATGTAAGCAATTATTTTAATCAAATACGGCAAGATCTCAACAAGTATTTTGTTACTTTGAATCTTGGAGTAAAACATATGAACCGTGATCATTTATGCTCTAGAAACTCAGTGTTCGTCAAGCAATTCTGTGAAAACCAAGAAAATACAAAAATAGCATTGATTGGCGATGCAACATATTTGTATTGTGGCAAAAGTTCGAATAATGTTTTTCAAAGAATGTCCTATAGCGTACAAAAGGGTCGATCTCTAGTTAAGCCATTTATTTTATGCGCCCCTGATGGCTATATTGTCGACATTTACGGATTGTATCCAGCAACATGGAATGACGCACGCATATTCGAACATATTATTGAGACGGATGTAAACTTGAAGAAAATTCTAATAGAAGGTGACATTTTTATATTTGACCAGGGTTTTCGTGATGTAATAGACTCAATTGTAATAGAATTTATATTCAGTAAATAAATTCTATTACAACGTGATGTAATAGAATTTATATTCAGTAAAACAAAATATAAATTCCAAGTGATGATGCCTTGTTTTCTTCCTAAAGAACAAAAACAATTTACTTCGCATGAAGCTAACCAATCACGATTTTGTACGAAAATTCGATGGGTGATTGAAGCAGTCAACGGAATGCTAAAAGGTAGTTTTCGATCTTTAGATATTCGAGTCGAAAACAAGTCGTTGACACACTATTTAATTGACTTTCGAATTGCAGAAGTTCTCCTTAATAGATATCATAAGCGTCTTGTTTCTGACGATAAATATGCATTAGAAATGGCGACGAAAATGTTCGAGAACAAGGATAAGTCAAATGAATTAATTGAGATAGTTTTGGAACAACGCTTAAATAGAAAGAGCCAATTTAAAGAGCTAGAAAATTTATATGAAGAGCTGATAGAATTTCCAAAGCTTAGTTTAGAGTGCATCAACTCAAAAATAACCTTCGGCTCATATCAATTAAGCCATAGCTTAAGCTATTTGGCTGAAAATTTTAAAAAACACGGTAAATGTCAAACTTCAATTTACAAATTAGTTACACTAACGATTCAACTAAAATAGTCACTGCAAAAATACACTCACGTCATTCAGCAAATCGACAATATAGAGTGTATGTAGCTTATTATTCGTGTAAAGAGACTGAAATCAATCGTTACGAATTTATTAAAGATTGGTACTGTGAATGTAAAAATGGTGCTCAACTCTTGGTAGTTGTTGTCACGTTGCTGCAATCATTTATTTTTTGTCTTTTGCACGGCATGAATCAAGTAGTTTAAAATGGCCTGCTCAAAAATTAATGTCAATATTTCCAGATCAACTGGATGAAAAGGATTTTCATACGACCGAAGATGAAAAATTAACCAGGAAAAAATCGTCACAAAAAAAAGATGTAAAAAATATCAACATGATTATTCAAGTTCTGATTACGAAAACGGGTATTGTTCCGACACGGAGTTAAATAATGAAGTTATTCAAAAGTGTTCAAATCAAACTCAAGCAAACGCAAAAAGAAATTCACTCCGTACACATAAAACGCAAAAATCTAAATCAAAGTAAATTAAGTGTAAAGAAATGAAACAAAGCGAATCAATCGTTTTATTAAACGAATTTTGTACTAACTCATCAAATAAGGCCATGTTTGATGCAATATTAAACTTAATTCCGAGGAACGGCTCGATTTCAGAAGTTGATTCAGTGCAAACAAGCATTATTAATACTTGTTCAATTGATGGATTTTTGTTAATTTGTTATTTCCTTTCAAAGCAATCTGAGATTTTCAAATGTAAATATTCGGATGAGCTTAACAATTTATTTAACTCACTTAAATCAATAAGTGATCTTGTTAGTGAAAATAACTGGAACGAGGCCCGTCTCGAGTGGATCAAATTTACTAAAATCAAAGTAATTCAAAAAGATGAAACTGTTGTTTATGATTTTTTTTTAAATGAGTTTGATAGCTATTACGATAGCTGCGCATCAATTTTGCAGCAATACGAATATGACAATATATGTGACAACCTAAAATGTAAATTGACATCTATTAAAGAATCTCGCTCAGCTGCTTTCATGTTGAAAAAAAAAAGAACTTTTTTTCTAGAAGAAACATTTAAAAAAAGAAATATTTCCTGTAAAGAAGTGAAATTTGATATTCAAGGAAAGTTTCATGTCGAGAGAAATGATATGTGTAATGGAACGAGAACATTGGCACTGTATTATTTCAGCAAACTAAAATTTAGCATAATTAATTAAGCAAAATAAATTTGAAATTATTCAATTTAGCAACAAATAAAATTAGCAAAAAAATTAGCATTTAATTAAATTAGCTGATTCATTTCAGCAATTTTTTTAGCAAAAATTTTGATTAATTATTTTTTTTCTAATATATGAAAAAAAAAAATTTATCTTTTTGTTTTTTTTTTGAATCTCTTTAGAAATGGCAGTAAATAATTTAATAGACCAATTAAATAATTTACAAATTAAAATTGGAATAGTCACTGCATCACAAAGAGGCCATCCCCAATTATGTGTTGATAATGGATATTTCTTTCGGGTTTACAGTGAAAATGAAAGTAAAATTAGTTGGCGATGTATTGAACAATATTGTAAGGCTAAATGCGTTACTCAGGGTAAAGCTTTTGAGAACGAGTATCAAGTTAGTTTTAAAGACAACATAGACAAGGAACATACTCATGGACCTAAACCAACTAAATTTGAATTAAAAGAAAAAAGGCGAAAGTTAAAGGAAGTAACAGTAGCCTGTTCAAAAGTTGTATCAAGTCTAGGTCCACGTCAAATTTTAACAAGTGTAGTAAATGAAGTCAAAGACCCCGAAGCCATTGCGAACATGCCATCCTACAATGCTGATCGTCAATGTATTCAACGATACAAGAAAAAAAATCGACCTGATTATCCGCCGGAACCAAAAACTCTCGCTGATATAGAGTTTCCCGTTTTTTTAACTGAAACTTTGGAGAATCATGAAGGTGAAACTGAGGCTTTTTTATAGTATGATTCCGGCAAAGATGATCCTAATCGATTTTTTATTTTTGCCACTAAAAAAAATTTAAAACTTTTAGAAAGGAGTGAAATATTTGCCGATGGAACCTTTAGCATAGCTCCTACATTATTTGAACAGCTTTATTCGCTTCACGCGCTTATACAAGGTAGATATGTTCCTCTGGTGTATGGACTATTAACTCGAAAAAATGAAGAAATTTATCTTAAGTTATTGAGTCATATTTGTCAAAATCCCCAAATTCTATCACGTCCGATTTTGAACTAGCTTTTTTGAATGCTGTTAAACAAGTATTTCCTTCAAGTAAATTGTATGGATGTTTTTTACATTATAAACAGGCAATTCGGAGAAAAATACAAGAACTTGGACTTAGTGTTTCATATAAATTACCTGTTTATAGAAAAATATTAAAGTTAGCTCAAGTAATAGCCTTTATTCCGCCGAATGACGTAAAATTTATTTTTCAAAAAATTAAGTCGGAGACTGATGTTAATTTAGAGCATTATGAGTCCTTAATGAAATTATACACTTATATTGAAGAGAATTGGGTAGGTTATGATATAATTCAAAAAAAGTCAAACAGACGTAATGCAAAAAGTGAAACAATTCATAAAAATCCTAGGTTCGATATAGACTTATGGAATATTTATGATAGAATAAATGATTGTTTGCCGAGAACAAACAATTTTGTAGAAGCGTGGCACAAGGCTTTCAGTAATATGTTAAGCTATCATGGACTGGAGTTAAATATAAACGGAAACCGGCTTATATTATTTTAGACGAAAGAATAAGAGAGATTCAAAATACCTATTCGTTAGAAAACTTTGAAAAATATTATGAAAATTTATCGTTAATTTTGGATTATTAATTAAAATCTGAGAAAAAGGTAAAAAAAAAATTGCTAAAATAATATTGCTTAATTGAAACACTAATTATTTTTTTTTGCTGATTATTAATTAATTATTTGCTGAATTAATTTTGCTTATTTTTTTTTTCCTGTGATGATTTAATTATGCTCAATTAAAACAAGCTAAAATAATTCGCTCCCAGAACATTGCTTAATCACCGTTTTATAAATGGAACGCCACCTTTTCTTATTATATCAAATGGTTTTAACGCTCTAAACATTAACGAGGTTCCAAAAAAAATAATTGTATCGGATATGGAATATTCGTTAATTGGTTTGACAAAATACAAATACAATAGACGACATTATACTTTGGTATTGTTTTTGGAAGAAAGGTTCATTGAAAACGATAATTTGAAAAAAGAAATTATAGAACCTATAGATTTGATAGAAATTCAATTTAAATATATTTTTTATTTAAAAAAATAAAGCTTGAATTTTTAAGTAACGTTTTCATTAAATTATTTTTTTTTTAACTGAAGAAAATTATGATGCCTTTGAGGACGACAGCCAAAAGTTATTTTTTTGTAAAGAGCATGCTTTAAATACTATTTTAGAATAAAAATCAACCGTCGTCCAATAAGGCATCATAGGGGGCCAAAATCATTTGTAAACACGGTATGGCTCTTTACGTAAAATTTGGTAAATTCCAATGATCGAAACACCACTGTACCTAGTACTAGTAAAATACGTCTAACTATATCTACAAAAAATCTATTGAAAGTAGCATCTTAGACTAATCATATTTCTTCTGATGCAAACAACTCACCTGGCATAATTTACCTATTTTTCTCACAGCTAAGTGTTGTACCCATATAATTGCGATGAACGAGGGGTTTCTCGTGACGAGATGATTAGGCAGACGTATAAGCGCGAAAAGATAATACTGGACTTTTTTAGAAAAATTCTTGACGTAACTTTTGATTGAGTATACACATTAAAAAAATATTTACATGTAATTTAAGTGTTGTAGTCCTCATCTATGACTTCAACTACTCTTCATAAATACATTTAATTTAGCTGTGTTTATACTTTTTAGCTAAATAGTCTATAACTGTTTAGATTTAAAGTATATAATCACAGTGTTTATTTCATAAAAAAGTATTATTATTATTACTTTAGCATTATTATTATTATTATTTTATTTTCAATTATTATTGTTTTGTTTTTCATTTATTTTTCTATTTGTTTGTGGCTAGAAGTGGCCAAGTTATTAAATAAATTATAGTGAAGAAACTTTATTCTTTATTATTTATTATTAATCGATTTAAAGTCAAGTTAATAGCCGTAGTAACCCAGTACTTTAAAATATGGAAAAATGTTACGAAAAAAATAAAAATAATAAATTTCATAATTAACCTAACATTATTTGAACTTTAAAACAATTTATATGTATGTTACCGTCAAAACACGAAACTTGACAATTTATAAAATGACATTGACGAAATATAAAATTGATAAATTCTTAATGTTTGTTTTTTGTCAGACAATTTAATAAATTAACTAGTCAAACTTTAAAAATAAAGCAAAATATAATTTATTTTGTGTTTTGTCAAACAAATTTATGAAATAACTAAAATTTTGATTTTTTTAAAATTTTTTGCATAAATTTATTTTTTGAGAATGACAGAACCTCATTTAGAAGAAATTCAAAATATCGAAAACCTTCTTGTCAACCCTAGCCTTGAACAATCCCTTATTCAAAAATTAAAGCAAAAATTTTTAAAAAAATTATGCGAAGAATTCAAAGTCGATTTAAGCGAATTAAATAAGGATATGCCAATAATTAAGACCCAAATTACAGCTCTACAGGTTAAATACTTAATAGATATGATCGATAACAAAAAACATAAGCTTCCAAATTATTACTATTATCGTAAGCAATATTCAGTGCAACTAATTGGTGAAACTAGTCAGCTCGTTTCAATGAAAGATAACTTGCCAATCATAGCTCTCGAAGATATGTTCGATGCGTGTTGGAAAATACACACAAATGTTGGTTACCAAGGTCGCCTACCAATGGAAAAGGAAGCGAAAAAGTTTTATTGTAATATTAGTCGTCGAGTTATCGAAATATTTCTTTGCTATTCGGAAGAATATCAACTGAAGCGTAAACGATCAAAAAATCATGGTTTAGTCGTTAAGCCTATTCGTTCAACACGATTTAATGAACGAATGCAAATTGACCTTATAGATTTTCGTACTCTACCTGACGGTGAATTTAATTGGATACTTAACTGTCAGGATCACTTTACCTAGAGCTAGGAGACCACAGTCTCAAGGTAGTGTTGAAAGGTCTAATGGCGATGTCCAAAATATTCTAGGTAGTTGGATGAGAGTACATAAAACTACAAGTTGGGCTCAAGCATTACCATTTCCAGTCAATAAAAAATAGTAAACATCATGAAGGTATAAAAATGACACCTTACAATGCAGTATTCGGATGTGAAATGTTTTCTGGACTAGAAATTCTTAATTTACCTTCAGAAGAAAAAAAAAAAATTAAAACAGCGAAACAATTATTCAATTTACTAAGTGATAATAATTTTTTTTTGTTGATTTTTTTTTTTAATTTCTTTTTACCTGTAAAGGTAAGGTTGATGAAGCAAATGAACAGGTTTACGATGATGATGAATTAGATGTTGACGATGATGCTAACTGTGTTGTTTCAGATGAAATATTAAAAATCCGTGATGAACTAGCAAATAATAAGAGAAAAAACCCTGAGAATAACGACCAGGAAAAAGAAAATGATGAAGAATTAGAGAAGGATGAAGATGTAAATGAATTAGATGAGGATGTTGCAAGTAGGCCAAAAAAAATTAGAAAAACTAGAAAAAGAGTTCACATAGGTCAGGAAAGATCAGTTAGAAAGATGATGAGCAAGAATAAAAAAGTGATTAATTCATTTAAAGTAGGAGATTTAGTCCTTTTTAAAACGGATTATCAGTTTGTCATGGACAGGG
Organism: Brachionus calyciflorus; assembly: GCA_002922825.1. Classification (NCBI taxonomy): domain Eukaryota; kingdom Metazoa; phylum Rotifera; class Eurotatoria; order Ploima; family Brachionidae; genus Brachionus; species Brachionus calyciflorus. Next base: position 683,497 of record NTPY01000614.1, read on the forward strand.
ATTTTTAAGGTGTAATTGTACTGGCCAATGTGCGACCAACAGATGTTCTTGTAGAAAGAACGAGCTTAAATGTAGTTCTAGATGTCACGGGAAGTTATATAGGTGTTCAAATTGTGATTAATTAATTTTATATTTTTTCTTGATATATTATAATTTTTTTGTGAAAAGTTTATTAAAATAGATAAATTTATTAAATTTATTTTTAAAAATTTTAATTATTGTCATGTGGCTTTTGACAATTTATTAAAAAGCTTAAAAACAAATGTTTAGATTTTGTCATGTCAATTTATAAATTGACTGGACAAAGTTTAAAATTAAGATAAAAATCATCAATTTTATATTTCGTCAATGTCATTTTATAAATTGTCAAGTTTCGTGTTTTGACGGTAACATGTATATAAATAGAAATTATATGTATACATTTAAAATAAAAGCTATCTTTAGTATTATTGTACTTAACTGGTAATTAAAAAAAAATATGACTATATTTATTCTAATTATTGATTAATAATTTCAAAACTTTCTCATGAGAAAAAATCAAATCAAGCTTTCTTTTAATAATGCTGCTGGTGATAGCCATTCATGCTACTGTTACATTATAGAGTGGAGTATTTTAGGAGGAAAACCCGATAAATTCAAAAAATAAAAAAATTGATTAATTTTATGGCGGTAAGAAAGGCTTTTAAATTAAACGGATAGACATGAAAATTATATCAAAAGAAAGCTATGATCATGATGATTTTTTTTGTTTCCAGGAAAAAAAAATCCAATGATATAAAATTAGACAATTATTTGAGCCTTGTCATTTTTCACCTTTTTTAGCCTTTAATGTAATCTTACTATTTAAAAATGTTTTGCACTCAATACGTTTTTTTTTATAAACCTAAAATCTAATTCTGTTGTTTTAAAGGTCAATTAGTTTTAAGTAAATGTCTAAGATTTAAATTGACATTTAAAGATGCTAAACTAAACCGGAAATAAAATTTTAATTGGCCTAAATTTAAATTTAGTTCTCAGATTCAGCTTAACCTTGGAATGACATAACTTCGTATTATTTATTCGAAAAGTAATATTTCATTAATTTCAAAGAAATTAAAAGATAAAAATACCAAAAAAATGAGGAATTTTTGTTAAAAAGTGTCAGAAATAATAATGAAAATTAAAAACCAAAATTCAAAGAAGGAGATTCACAACAAAAAGAAAAGCAAGAAATTAAAAAAAAAAGGAAAAAATTTTCATTTATTTGAACCCATTTTTTATTGGAAATTTTGGAAAGTTTTAATTCATTTTTGATTTTTTTGTTCATATTGCGTAATATTATGTCCCGCTGCAGGGTACCGGCCATCAGTATAGTACAAATTTTAAATATTAGAAACTAGGTAATGAAAATAGCCAAAAAAAAAAAAGAAATTTTGAAAAAAAAAAATAAAAAATTAACGCCTCGTTACTCGCAATATAAAGCTCTGCTTTCTTTTATCTTATATTAATTGTAAAATAATTAATTTATTAATTTACTGGTACAACTGATCATCTGAAAAAATTTCAGGTTTTGACTTTGAGTCTATGTACAGGTGAGACAGTTTAGGATTTTGCATTCATTTTTAATTCACTAGAAAAAGCCATAAAAAATGTTTGAAATCGATCAATTTTTGCAATCGTCCTACTCGATAATTAAAAAATTTTGAAAAAATTCAAATATATATATTTTATGGAAAAAGAGAATGAACATTTTATTAACAGTGATTTTGTTAACAAAAATTACTCCAAGTTTAAAAATTTAGACTTTGATTTGTGATTTAAATTTGAAAAAGAGATCAATAGTATCGAGTTTAATACAAGTTCATGGGCTACTAGTTAATGTAGTTTTTTTTTGAAAAATTATCATTGTTATCATCTTATTGTTATGGCTGTGAATCAAGAATTGGTAACCATACCGACTCGTTACATCAATGTTGCGATTGAGCCTAAAAAGAAGGCTGGAAAGGTTTCTAAAGCCAAATAGGCTTTACAAAGGCAATAATTCTTTTTGTAGAATTTGTATATTAATTAATTAAAAAAGACAAAAAATAAATTTGTTTGACAATTTATTAAATAAACAGGATGTGATTAATTGAATTTAAATTTTTGGACAATAAATTAAATAATTAGGATATAAAATAATAATTTTGTGGTTTTTTTTGAGCAATAAACTAATAAATTAGAAAATGCAAGTAATATTAAGTCTACGTGTTCCCATAATTTTCATAAAAAGCTTTCATAATAACTGAATGCGAGGAAAAATTATTTTCCTAATAATACGTAGTTGGAATCATTTTTAAGCATTTAACATTTATAAATTTGTTATTTAAATGAGATGAAAATTGGCTTTGGAAATCGTTGAAACTATCGATTAAGTCCTGACTTTAAAGAACTTTTTTATGTAGACGTTACGTAAATACTCGTGACGCTACGAAGCCTTCAGAAGTAATTAAATCGCTTAAATCGGATAAAGAAAAATTGCTTTAGTTAGTAGGTGTGGAATTTAAAACTATCAGTGCCAGTGAGGATGGTTCTGATACCACGACGTCTACACTAGTAGCTCTTGTGAACAATCTGATAATGATGACCCATGTCAAAATCTCCTAAAGTTTCTCATTGAGATAGAGAAAAAAACTTTTTGAAAATTTTTTTGAAAAATGTTTAGTATGTAAAGAGATTATCCAAAGAAAAGAATTGACTTTAGATTTAATTAGAATTGGAGAAGAAATATGTACTATCTTTTTTAGATAAATAAATTCCATTGTAAATTTTACTTTAAAAAGATATGTTTTTGTAAAAATTTTAGTTGTATTTTTTTTTAATATTAAAAATTAAAAAAAGAAACATTAAGGAAAAAAACTTAGGTAATTTTAATTTTTTTACTTTTATTAAATATTTTGTGTGCCACGAAACCCGAAAGCACTACTAGATCTAGTAAACAAATGTCTCGGAGGCAGCTATAGTAAAACATTAGAACCAATTATGTTTGAAAAAATGCTTCCTCGAGAAACCCAAACTAGAGACCAAGAGATGTTAAATAATTTATTTGAAAATGAATATGAACAACAATAACCTAAAAATTTTACACATAAATATCCGCTCCATTATTAATCATGAAAAGCAAATACAATTAAAAGCTCTATCACAGAATTTTCTTCCTGACATTATTAGCCTCAATGAAGCTTATTTAAACCCGAATATCGATTTTAATCTTGAGGCTACGATATTTATCGTACAGATCGAATAATCTCTTTGACAAATCCAACTAAAAAAAAAGGCGGCGGTGTTGCGTTATGCATAAAAAATCACTAAATAGGAAAACTATCATTTTAGAAAGCATAAATGAAGTGATTGAAAGATCGATCGATCTCACCGACAATTCATCAATAGCTATTTTTTCAATCTAAGTAAGTCCTACTACTAAACTTGATACAAATCTCTTTACACAAATTGTAAAAAACTAACCGAATTATATCCTAATCGACCCAGTCAATAAAATTTTAGATAAATTTTGTATTTTTTATGGATACTTTTCTGTATATTTATAGGATAATACAGTCAAAGCTCTTTAATTCGGAACTCCTTTATCCGAACAATTCGGTATTCGGAATTTTTTTTCCGGTCCCTACACCCTTTCAAATACCCGTAATGTTAAAATATTTACTTTAAATCGGAATTTTTGTTCGGATTTTTTTGTCATCCGGAATAAAAAAACAAAAACTTAGTGTATAATTACTAAGTAAAATCTTTCTTTTTGTTCGGAATTAAGAGAAAATACAATGCGAATCACGAATTGTCAATTGAACAATAAAAAAAATAAGATAAAAAAATATTATGTTAATTATCAAAAGGCTTTTAAAGCATATGACACTATAAAACTTTTTTTCTAAAAGTCAAAAGAGCATAACGTAAATGAAAAAATGATTTCATTTAATATTATAATTATTTGCTGGATTAAATTTATCTAATCAATGGTAACTGTATAATTTTAGATAATAAAGTGTTATTTAGATTTTTTGTTAATTTTAAATGAAAAATTAATTTAAATAATTTAAATTTTACATTGTTTTGTAAATAAAAATTATTTTTTTCGGAATTTTTATTTTTACATTGAATTTCGAATTAAAGTTTATCCGGAAAACTTAATCCGGAACAACATTTTTTGGGTCCGAAAGATTCCGGATTAAAGAGAGTTGACTGTATTGGACTAAAATATCCAGATAATATCTACAGAATATCTAGATATTATCCATAAGTTATACACTTATAGTAGTTCTAATATTCTATAAAATTAATTTTTAAGAGTAAAATACTGTAAAATTTTCCTTTTTTATAGAAAATTAAATTTTTCTAACAACATTATATCTAGTAAATAAAAGACTTATATGAGACTTTTTTATCACTTAAATTCTTATAAAAATTTTATTTAACAAGTAAGGATATCATTTACTATAGTTACTATTTTTATTTACTAAAAATATCGTTGTAAGACTTATTTAATTTTATAAAAAAAGAAAATTTTTAAGTATTTTCCGCTTAAAAAAGTAATTTTATAGAATAAAAGGAGGACTGTATTTTATTCTAAAAGTAATTTAATTTCGAAGTCCAGGTCAATTTTTATATAATTTAAAATATTTTAAGATTTTTTTTTCTTAAACACATTTTATTTAGTTTATTAAATTCAACAAAATTTAATTGACCGAAATCAAATAAAAAAAATAAAATAATTTGAGAATAAAATAGATTCACACTCCGGTTAAGGTCACGTTAGATTTTTAAAAAATGACGGCACAAAAGCTGTTGATATCTTTTTTTGTTACCACTTAATAAGTCTAAAATTAAAGTCCAATAATTTAATAGCGGCTAATTTTGGCTTGTTTTGTATTAAGACTTATCAAGCATGGTAAAGACAAAGAAGATCGAGTTTAAAGATGAAAGACTTCGAATTTTAATCAACTAAAGATCGTTGTTGAAGCAAAGTCACTTGTTGAAGTCGCCACTTAAGCTAAATAAAAAAATCTTTTAATCGAAAAATAACTTTTAATCACCATAAATTTCCAAATTTGTTTTCTTTGTTGATCCGTGGGCAAGTTTATCTATCAATTAAATAACGAAAATATATAAAAAATATTTTTGTAATATAATTATATAGATTTAAAAGAACCTGCACATTTAACTTTAAATGGTTATTCTTAAAAATTCATTAAAGTTAAAAAATTTAGTCGTGTCTCTTTGAATAATTTAAAGAAATAAATAAAAAATACTTACAAGTCGTTATTTTTTACTTGAAAAATGTTCCAACAGCTAAAATAAAAACTAAGAAAAAAAAATTATTCTTACGATTCTTTTGAAATAAAATTGCTATTAGATTCTTTATAATTTTTCACATGAAAATTAAACAATTAAACAACGAGAGACAAAAAGTTTAATTTAATTTCTTAAGTTTATAATTATTTAATTAAGAATGAGTAAGCATGTTCACTAGCATAAAAATAAATAAAAGAAAAAAAAACGAAAAAGAAAAAACAATTAATTTTTTTTGGGTTTGTATAATTTTAGAATATTTTTGCCATTCCCATTTTTTTTCTCTTTATTTTAATAAGAGAGGAGATTATAAATTTAATTTTTAGAAGTATACTAAATCAATCCAAAAAAATGTATTTAAGTAAGATAAATTCTAGAGATTCTCCATAAAATATCTAAAAATTTACTGACTGGGGAGATTTAAATGCAAGACATAAAGATTGGTACTGTTACCCGGGAAATAAAAAAAGTTACAAATTAAAAAAGCTCTAGTTAAGTTTTTTGAAGATCCTAAAAAACATTCAGGTCTTATCGAATATGATGAATTTTCAATTAAGTTGAATTTTTTTAATTATTTTAAAAATTGAAAATTCTATAAAAGATATTTTTTTTAAATTGATTTAAGGTCAGGGCTAAATTGAAAGATGAAAACGTAAATTTTATCTGTTTATTATCAAGTTATCTGCCGATGGTGCAATGTTTGAGCCGTTGGATGGGAAATCCAATGTTGTTGAATTGAGGGGTCTTGATTAGGTCCCTATTCAAAACACAAAAAGGTTCTCCCAAGGTAAAAAAAATTAGATCAAATTATTAGTGTACAAATTATTTAAAATAACCTAATAAATTAAATCTTAAATACATTTTTTTCCTGCGTGAACCGAGTATGTGTTTTTTTGAACAAAAAAACTACTTGTTCGAAATTGGTTTAATTAAATTTTTTTTAAAACAAACAAAAAATAATACAATTTTCCTTTTTTTTTTATTTTTAACAAAATTCCGGTTTTAGGAGAGGAAGTTTTAAATTTTGGAGGGGCTGAGCCCCCTCTAGCCCTATGGGCGCTACGCCACTGATCGGCGGTGTCAATTTGACACTTTTTCAAAATTTTAAACGCCATTTTTTCATTAATCACAAATCATATTAAGATGCTATTTTAAAGCTTAAATAAAGGACTTTCAAATATTATACTTCTCATGTTACAATGTTTCTTGGAACCTGTGCTATTTTTAATCAAATTTTTTGACAAAAATAGCGGGTCCTTTGAGTGTTAAAGTATTTTTAGTTTGGCCCTTATTAGAGTCTTTGGTGATTATTACATTTTTAAAGGCTTAAATGAATTTTGATTCTTGTCAAGCTCATTGAGCTGAGTAATTAGGTATGATAATATTGGCAGTGGTTGCCCATGTCAAAATCTCTTAAAATATCTCAATGAGATAGCAAGAGAAAATAAACCTATTGATAAACATGAGATAATAACTAGAAAAATGTATAAAAGAAAATTTTGTTTTTTTTT
>NTPY01000614.1:696973-715732 GCA_002922825.1 Brachionus calyciflorus
ATTGGGAAAAAAAGTTCCATTCTTTGGCCTTTTTTGAATAAAATTGTACATAAAAAAATCTAATTAAAAAAAAAACTTGCCAGTTATTGAGCAAAAAAAATGCTGTTTTTTGACATCGTTTCGTAACTTAAATCAACGTACATTTCTTATTGTAGGACATCTTTTGTCTCATAAAAACTTTTTTCATAGAATAAATTTTTTTAGCACAATTTAACTCAAAAAAGGCCAGAGAATGGAAGTTATGTTATAAATAAATTTTGCTGCAAATCAAGCCTGAATTAGTCCTTTACTTAAATTCGTATCTATCCTTTTTTATTCTACCAAAATTTTGGTATTTTTTCAATAAATATTTGGTAAGAAAAAAATCGAGTTTTAGCCACACTATGAAAAATCAATTTTTATTTTGTAACATTATTAGCATGAATTGATTCATAACTCCAAATTTCCTCAATATTTTTTTTTTAATTTTTATCCTTTAATAATAAGAATAAAAAATACAACAAAAAATCTTTTGACTTAAACACTTTTTATTTTTAAAAATTTTTAGAATGAATATTGGAATATGGTAATGTCCGAGTATTCTAAATGGAGAGATCAAGTTTTTATTTAATTTAATTTTTTAAGTGTCAAAATTACAATAAATCGAAAAGTTGCTAGAAAGTCTTAAAAAACAACATAATATTTTCAACACTTTCTAGAAATATTATAATTTTTATTACTTTGTAACATTATTGTTATTCTTTTTTATTTTTTATTTTTTTCTATTTTTTGTGACAGCACGTTCTTATTGTAAATTCATAAACATAAAAGTAAAACACTTAATATTTTATTTAAGAAAATAATCCATTCAAGCCACGCGCGATTTCTTTCTTTTTTTTCTCTTGTTATACCATTGCCATACTCCTGCCGATTGTACTTGATATAATCCGATTTTTTTTTCTATTTGAAATTTTAATATGATTTAACACATAATTAATAAAATATGCACTTATCTTTAAGTTTTTGATTTTTAGAGTAATAAAAGCTTTTTTCTTAAAAGAAGATATATCTCTTTTTTGTATTTACAAGTATTTCTCAAGTCCTTTTTTTGTAACTTCTTCACTTGAAATTATTTTTTTTTCTCTTTTAATATTTGATTGCTATTTTTCGTGTATTTTGATTTTTTAAAATCGGATTAATAGTCTCATGAAACTTTAAAAGAAAATTTGAATTTTTTAATTGAATATTTGAAACTACTTCAAACAATTCAAACATAAACATCGGTGTAATGTTTTTTATCAATTGTAATCAAGATAAAATACTTTAATCAATTCTTGATCAGTTTGACTTTTCTTTTTGAAATTAATATATCATTACTACTTACTTATCAGTAGGAAAAATTACCTCCATGAAAAACAAAATAAAACACCAAAAAAGGTGAAGAGAATTGGCAAAGCAACATTTTTTATGCGAATTTTTTTAGAGATTGAAGTTTTCTGTAGAAAAAATCTGCATCATTCTGACTGACTTTTTGATACTTCTAATGTGCATTTGTATCGTACACTGTAAATGAAAGTAATTTGAATTGAAAACCATTTAAAAAGATTATTTTTGAACTAAATGTTCTCTTCAAATCAATTCTTTTTCCTTATGAAGCTTTCCATAATTACCCGGAAAATTTAAGACAAATACTCATACCTAAAAGTCTGTTATGACTTATAAGAAACTTAGCCTTTATGCTATTTATATTCATTCCTCCATTTTCTTATGAAAAAATGAGTGCTTCTCTTTTAACAAACTCTGTACAATTATTCCAAATATATTTAAATAAAATTGAATTTGATTCTTTTATAATATCACTTTTAAAGGATATAAATGTAGCTATGAACCAAAGTTTACTCAATAGGAAGGTTTTTACTAATGTGATTCTTTCTAATATATTAAATGAAGAGATGAACAAAATAAATATTGCGAACAATATTCAAAAGTAGATTTAATTAATACTTTATGAATGTTTAGCAGTTGGTCGACTTTTAGACATCATCTCTTGTAAGTAAGGAATATAAGAGTAACCGTACTTTTTTCTCTAGCAAAATCAGTCTCTTTATTGGTTTTTAATACGAAATGTAAAAAAAAAGAGCAAAAGATTTTTTACACAATCATCCAAAAAAATTCTCTTATTTTTTTTTTAAATAGTTTGGAATGGAGCTTAAGTCCTCTCATCCTCTTGACGATTATACACAATGCTAGTAATTGTATTGGTAGAAAAAAAATTGCAAAAACAGAAAGTTAACATAATTTGTTAGGATCATAATAATGCCCTTATTAATCAACAATTTCTTATATACTTTTATTTCATTATCACGGCCAACATTAGGTTTACTTCGTTGAGGAGCTTGTTTACCATCATGTGCACGTCACAAAAGCAGCAGTTTCTTAAGCCTAAAAAAGATAAACTGACTTAAGAATATCTGGATGAGCTCTACCAACAAAATCTTTTAATTTTAATTGTATCCCTAAAAATTGTTATTAGTACGCGGACCCTTTTCCAAAATTGAATGAGAAACATTCGAAACGCCAACTGTTTCATCATTAAAATTAATAGTCAAAGATGCCTTACATTTGGGTTGTTTGCACTTCGAACATTTGTAATCTTTGTCAATTTTCTTTTTTAATCCATCAGATAAAACTTCGAATTCCTTTATTTGCTCATCGTCTTTTTTGAATTTTAACATCGAAGTTAAACTTGGTTATTCAAATTGTGTTTAATTGTAAATAAATTGAAGAGTACTTTTTTTCTCTAGAGAAAAAAGTCCTGCACCCCGAATATAATGCTATCTAGTAACTCTATCACTAATTTAATTGAGCTTAAATAATTTAAAAAAACTAATGAATACAATAAAAAATAAAGTTTATTAAAAATTAAATTTTTTTATTCAATAAAAATTAATATAAGAAAAAAAACAATAAAATTCGTCTATTTTTATAAAAAAAAAACACCGGATAAGATAAAACAAAACGAAAAAAATTAAAAAAAAATAATAAAAATGTGTTGACTTTTTCATGTATTATTATTATTCCAATAAAAAACACAATCACTGCTATTGTATTTACATTTACAGAGATATCTTTTGCTTATTTGTTTAATTATCATCATCCTCATCAATAACAAAACTTTGATTATTATTATTATTCTCTTTACTTTCATCGGCATCACCTTTTTTATAAAAAAAAAATCAATTAAATTTTTTCATGTTTCAACAAACACCTGATTATTTACCCAACTTATCTTAATCTCCATTTAAATAAATAAATAAATAAAAAACATGAAAAAAAAATAAAAAAGAAACAGCTAAACTTGTTAAATTTTTCAAAAAAAGAATCTTAAATCTTTAAATATTTATTTTCAATACTAATACTCACCATTATAATTATCCACTGTCGTTTCGCCATGATGTGTCTTCAAATGTGATTTCAAATTACATGCCATTGAAAATGACTTATCACATTTAACACACTCGAAAGGCTTGACACCTTTAATTTTTGAAGAAAAAAAATTATTTCTTTATTTTTAAATATTTCTATTTTGATGAATTACCAGAATGGGTAAGCATGTGATTCTTAAGATTAGTATGTTTAGTAAATCCCTTTGAACAAATGTCACATTTAAACGGCCAAGTGCCATTATGAGTGTGTAAATGAGCCCTTAAGTCACCCGGTGTCGAAAATGACTTTGAACATTGATCACATTTATGTGGTTTATCAGTCGTATGTGTCAATTTATGATAGTATAAATTAGAACTAGCAGTAAATCTCTTACCACAAATGTTACATTCATGTGGTTTTTCACCACTGTGAATTCGAACATGGGTATTTAGAGACGACGATGTGGAAAAAGCTTTACCACATACATCACAAACATGAGGTTTCTCTCCTGTATGCACACGAATATGTCTTTGTAATAAAGACGGTCGATCGAATACTTTATGACAAGTGGGACATTGCCATTCTTTTTTTTCTCGTTTAGGTCTCCTATTTTCTTCATCCATAGAACTATCAGTCAAACTAGAATAACCTGATGAATTCGGGCTTGGCGTACTCTTAACAGCATAGTGTAAATAAGTCAAAAATGGATTTTGATATGGTGACATAAAGCTTATATCATTATCAATTTGACTTAATTTTCTCTTACTTGATGATGATGAAAAATTAGGAGATAAAATGTTATCAATACTAAATGATGTCATTTTTAATTTTTGTTTTACTTTTCTTTTTTTGTTAATTTCTAAAAGAAATACAAATTGATTAAATAGTAATTTTTGTTAATTATTTTTAGCCAATCAAATAAATTTTAATTTTATTGGTTTTTTGTTAGTAATCAATATTGTGCTATTGAAGACTATCTGAAAAAAAAAAAAAATTTTTCATTGGTGGAAAATTTTTTTTTTGTAATTTATTCTAGTGTTAAGAAATGAAACGCTATTAATCGATTTAATTAGCTAAAAAATAAAAATTGTTTTTTTCCCTTGAAAAATTATCTCAGCATGCGAATGATCGTCTCTCTTCTCGCGCTTTTTTGCTGATCATTGTCTTGTAATTATCTTTTTTTTTTTCTAACTAATGATATTTAATATTTTAATTCCTGATTTTTAAAGCAACACCTTTTATGAGCGATTGAGAAACGTAAAGAGAGTTATCTGAAGGTGAAATCAGTTTTTTTACGAGTAAAAGAAGATTAAGATTAGATTATTTTTTTGCTCTAATCGTTTGAAAGGCAACTACTGGTTTTTATAGTAGGATACTTTTTTTTATTGATTGGTAATTTGTAAAAATGTACCTGCTGATTAGTAAATATGATATTGGTTTTTAATTTCAAATAAAAAAAGAAAGTCAAACTGATAAGAAGAAATGATTTGTATATATTACCTTATGTTTGTTTTTGTTAATTTTTTATCTTGATAAATTAATAAAGGAGATATAGCCGAATTTAGTGGCGAGTTTTATTCATTGATCTTAGTTTCATATGTATTTCAATTCTTTTTTTTGTCGGGTCTAACTATTCATTTGAAATTGGTATTACAAAACAAAAACATAAGTGGCTGTGGTTTTATGTTTAAATCAAGCTGAATCTATGTTTTTTTGGAAAATTGTTTTTTCCATATTTAAAAGAACATGTCAAAGGGTCAACTGGCAACAAAAAAATTACGAAAATTATCACTTAAAAATTTGTCATGAAAATTCGATTTTTTTTCTAAATTTTTAAAATATTAAAAAAATCGATTTTTTTTATAACAAAAAAATTTTTTCTGTATTTTCATCAATAGGGTCTAGTATAAGAGTGTTCTCATAGGGAATTTCTGATGGGAATTTTGGTGATTTTATTTTTTAGCAAGTAATTTTATTAAGCTTAAAGAGGAAGTTAGAGACAGCAAATTTTTGTGTTAAAAGAGTGTAAGTTTTTGTTGAAAATCTTTTATTTTTTTAGGCGAAACTAGTCAGTTATTTATTAGTGTTGTATTTTAGTTATTTCAATAAATTATTTATTCAAAAGATTTTTCATTTTTTGTTTTAAATTTTTTATTGATATCAAAAAAGTGACTTTTTTGAATATAACGTCACGTTACAAATTAATCACCAATAATAAAATTAAAATACTAACATTTTAAATCATACATTGATAAAATCACATTTTGATAGAATCATTTTGAAAAAAAAATCCTAAAAAAAACTAATCACAAAATGATAATATACCCACAAGTTGCACTAGGGATATACTTGGTTTAATATAACACCATGAAATATTATGGGAACTCGTACAAATTATTTTTTGAATTCTCAACCCTTTGCTTTGGTTTTAAGTTCAAAAATAAAGAAAAAAAAACAGACAAAAAACAGTCTATTTCAGATTAAATTTATTAAGGGATAGTTTTGATTTCAAAAAAATGAGGAATGGTAAATATGGTAATTAGTGCTCTATATGAAATATCACAAGTTAATCCGAAATATTTGCTCTATTCTCATAGCAGTTGATCCGCTATGTGAAAAAAAATTTTCAAAGATTATAAAATTTCAAATAAAATAAAAAAAATGAAAATCTCACTTGGAATTGATTTTTCGAATAGTTATGCAAAAAAAAGAAGCAAGTTATAACTTAAAATTTTTTTTTGTTAGAGATGAGAATATGATAAGTATCACTCTTTCTTTCTATTTTTCTTTTTTGAAATAATGATACTTTAATTATAGAACATTTTTATTTTTGTTCAAAATAATTCCCTTCGATATTCAAATTCATTCTAATTTTCACCTTTCTATTCGAAATCGAAAAAAAAAAAATTCAAAATCAACAGGAAATAACTGTGAAAAGATACTAGAGAATCCAATAGATAAACAAAACACAGAAAAAAAAAACTTGATTGTGACGATACAATTGTTAATCAGTAATTTTAACAAATTTCAAAAAACAGTATGAAACTAATTAGTTTTTTTTTTTTCTGGAGAAAAAAAATTAATTTTAGTTCCTGTAAAATTATCCACTAGAATAACAATGAAACAAGGTAATTTTGTAAGCATCAACAACAAGATGAACAAATCTATTCTAAAGTGTATGTAAATTATATATTGTTGACTTTGTATAATTTGATTTAGACACAAAATGAAAAGCCTCTTGAGCCTTTAAAAAAAAACAATAAAAAAAAATAAGTATATCACCTATCAAGCATAGACAAAATTAATGATACCCGAATGATTCAAAGCGTTTAATTTTCCAATAAAATAAATCACTTTTCTTTTTAATTCTTAATTTAAATTTGGGAATTACTTGAGAGATAAGTTATTTAATTAGAAATTTTATTCAAATGGCTTTAGAAAAAAGTAAAACAATTCAAGATGGAATATCATCTGTAAATTTATTTTAATTTTTCAAAAAGACTACGACTGCTGAAAAACAAAAGACTGATATTAATTAAATTAAATTTGAAATGCCTTAAGCTAATGGGTCCTAAGTCATAAATTTTTTAGTGAAAAATGTTTATAGTTTACCGACAAACTACTGATTGATAAACATTATATTAAGAGACGGCTTTAATTCTGAAATATCTAAAAAGGTTTATCTTCCTATTTTGAATCGAGCTTGCAAAAAAATTAATTCTAATTCAAAATGCACTAAGAACATGTCAGTACTTAAATCTAAAGCAAAATAAACTAAAAAAAAAACTTTTATTAATTATCTTTAAAAGCTTCATAAGCTCCAATTTCGACTACATTTTCATTCCACTTCCAACTGATAATAAGTTATTTAAATTTAATTAGCAATTTTATTCAAATGGCCTTAGAAAAAAAGTAAAACTATTTCCAGATGGAATATCAAATTATTTCAATTTTTCAAAAAGACAACGACTGCTGAAAAACAAAAGACTGATATTAATTAAATTAATTTTAAAATGTCCTGAGCTATTGGGTTCTAAGTCATAAGTGTTTCATAAAAAACTTAGATTAGTTATCTTTAAAAGTTTCATAAGCTCCAATTTCGACTTCATTTTCATTCCACTTCCAACTGATACCTAACGTATCAAGGGTGATATTCAAAAGCTCAAAAATTGAATGATCATAGCAATCCATAATTAAAAACAGAAATTTTAAAAATTCACCATAAAACTACAAATTGATCCAAAAGAAAAGTGGTTCAAAACAGTAATAACAAACCATTTTTCGTTGGTAAAATGTATTTTTTAATTAAATTAGATGAAGGATCAATTAAAGAATCACTTTGAGAACATTGGATTGTAAGTATGTAAAAAAGTTTAACTAATGTAATGAAAAACTATAGCATAAATTTATGTATAGCTGTTGATGAGAGTATGATGATAACGACTTTCTAGAACAGTTCCAGAATATTTTTAAAGGAAATTTACATCATACGGCACTACTTTATTTCGAGTAAAAAGACTCGTATTTTGTATTGAATGACAAAAGAGTATTTGATTCAATAAATAATTTTATTTTGAAAAAAACTTGAAAAAATCATTTTTTTTTCTGTGTAAAAAAAAGAGAATTATTAGCATAAAAAATTGGCTAAGAGATAAAAAAAAAAAGAATATCTTGAAATCAATAATTGTTAATTTGTTGAAGAGTTCGGTAAGTTCTTCTTTGAAACAATTCAAATCTTTGAGATTCTAATCCGATTTACAAGTTAGAGCTAAATATTACAAGATTTTTATTTTCGCTAACAAAGCTATTGAGGAAAATAAAATTAACAATCAAATATTAAAATACCAAAAAAGAAAAAGAGAAGGTAATATCAAAAATAATTTAAATATAAACCAGATTTACAACATAAAGTAACAACTCTCAAGTAAGATGATGCTAAATTATTGAAATTTAGAAAAAAAAAGAGAGAAAAATTTCGCGGAAATTCTCTTTTAAAAAAGATAAATATCTATCTATTTTAAAGATTAAATCTTTAATTCAATGTTCGTATTATATTTTCCAATAATATCCTCAAAATAAATTAAGAAATAAAAAAGAAATAAGACCTTATCTAAAATTACCTTTACCTTAATTTTCTTTGATTAATTTAGGAAAAAATAAGAGAGAAAAAAATTAATTTTTAAAAATTTATTAAAATATGGAAATTTAAATAAAAAACAGTGCTAATCTAATTTAGTAAAATTAATGGATGAAATTTATCTTCTTTTGTAATAACCATAATCATATCCATAACCACCATAACCATAGTCATTATAATAATCACAGTAGGGATCATAATATGGATCACAATAATCATAACCACCATATCCATAATCATTACCATATCCATAACCTCCATATCCACCATAGCCGCCATAACCACCTTTAAGATTTGTTTTTAAATTTGAAGATTGAAGTTTATTTGATGCACCACCGCCTGAAGTAGGAGCACCGAAAGCACTTGAAATTATCAAGACTAAAACTAAAACTAATCTTGAATTCATTCTTTTTCTAATATTCTATTTCTAATAATTTAAAGCCTTAATTATATATTTCAAATAATTCTTAGATTTATTTTTTACATTTAAGAAAGCCCAATATTTATATTGGATCATTCTAGGGCACACTAAAAATATCATTCAATAATTTTTAATTTAATTTATTACACATAGAATTTGAAAAGGCCTTGTACTTTTAAAAATAAATTATCTTACCTATTTGCATCCTATTTAAATTTTAACTATTTAAAAAAAAGTGATCAATTATTTTCAGCTTTTTTTTTTCCATTAAGGTTTTTGGAGAAAAATATTAAAAAAATACCTACTTTTTGTTCGTTACCCAACCCTTAAAAAATTTCAAAAAAGTTTACAAGTTTTTCTTTTTTTTAATTAGTGTAATCCGCCTCCATGGACACGACTTTAAAACTAATTCGAACATTTCAAAAAACACATTCTTAAAGTTAGTAAATAAGCTTAAGATCGAATTTTCGCGTTTAAACAATCTATAGAATATTTAATATATCAATAAAAAGAAGCTGTAAGAACCTGAAATAAAAAGTCTCTTAAAACTTAATTTTCTCTAGTCCTTTGTTATTTTTTCTGCAGCTTTTTCTAGACATGTCTTTTTTTCAATATAAAAAACTATTGACAACAATTATTAACAAATGATTCCAAATAAAAGTTTATCAAACAACAAAATTTTTCTTTTTAAATCTTGATCCAAAACCAAGTCCAATTATCTCTGGCTAGGGAAAAGACAAAAACTTGGAATATTACAAAGCCTATGAATGATAGTTTGGTAAAGAAACATTATCTAAAAATATAAGCTAGCTAAATTTATTAAAAAATCTTGGAAAATAAAACAAGAAATATTTGTAAATTTTTGTAAAATTTAATATCTTAAATGCAAAATTTTTTATTTCATTTTACAATTTTTTTTTGTTGAAATTTTTGTAAAAAATGTAACAGAAATTCACACAGCCCAAAAAAGTTTTATTAACTGTTGGTCATGATCTTCAGACTAAGAAATTTCTTTCGAAAAATCAAATCATAAAGGCTTTGAATATTTTCCAATAAAAAGAATCGTGTTGGTCATTTTTTCATAAATATAAAACAAAAATGGCCGATTACAAACAAAATTGAAAACTTGTTGTTGTGACGGTGCTATTGATTTTTGAATTATAATTGCAGTAGCTGCAGCTGCCTCTGTACCTTCTTCATTTACTTCAACAACTGCTTGATGAATTACATTCGATATAAATAAACCTTTTGAATTCGTACTAATCCCACTAAAATTAGCCTCACTTTTACTAAATGCTTTTGCTTCAGTTTGACTTTTGAAAAAATTTTGCAAATCTTTTTTAAACTCAAGTTTAAACCGTGGAATTTTTAAATTAACTCGTTCAAAATTTTTATCCTTTTTTAAAATTTGATTCAAAATATTTGAATCAATTTCTTTTTGAATATTTTCTAATGAATTATTTTCATGTGGTAATAAAATAACCATTGATATTTTACCACTTGAATAAGCCAATTCAATTAAATCTACTTTTAGACCATCAGGCATATAAATAAACTGGAATTTCTTATTCAAATGCATCATGTCAATTTTTTTGACTTGACCATTTGAAAGATAAAAATTTTCTTTTTTTGTAATTGATTTATCAAATTGAAATTTCCAAACACCTTTGAAATAAATAGCATTTAGTAAAATTAAACTTGTTTCTGAACTTATTACATTTGGATTTATTATATTATTAATTTTGTGATGTGTTTTATTTGATACCCATTGATTTATACTCATACTTGATTCAATTGGATTATTAGTATTTAAATTTAGAACGTCGCTTTCAAAATATTGTTTGGCTAAAGTTGAAAAATTCTTAGTTATATTGAAATTTTGTGAGATGTAAATTCGATTGGCTGTTGATAATGATGTGTTTTTTTCATTTTGAAGATTTAATGATTTCAAAATTTGTTTGTTTAAATTGAGAATTTGTGACTTGGTGTAATTGGATAGATTTAGAGATCTCTGTAAGCTTGTGAATGTCGTTCCTTCAGAGCCAATTAAACACAATGACATTATCGTTAAAAAACTGAATGGTGATATGAATATGTTCTCATCTTAATAAATGAAAAAAAAAATAAATTAAATTTCTTCTCTCAATTTAAGGATAAAAATTTTAATTTTTTTAAATATTGCATTTTTGATATTTTATTGTTTTACTCAATCCAACTAAATCAGAAAACATACTTTGGTGCTTCTGGAATCAAAAGTAATTTAAATAAAAAAGGTTATGAAATTCTCCTTTTTTTTTTTGAAGAAAAGAAATCACAAAAATTTTAATTTTGATAAATTTCAAAATTAAAATTTACTAAGCTCTATCAGGAATGTCATAATTAGATATTATTTTAATTAGTATTGAGTGCGATTTGATGCCTTTTAAAAAAGTGATTTTTAGCAAGGCTTTAAGGTAAGTATCAATAGTTTTATAAAGTTTAAGACACGAAAATTAGGCAGTCATTAAACATTCTTAAGTCTTTTTTTAAGGAAACTTAAATTAAAGCTTGGCTTGTTCTAAATTTCAAGACTTTAACAAAAAAATTAGATTAAGTAAAATTTGTACTATTATCAATATTTTAATGATAGAGATAAAAATCTATTTATAAATGAAAAAATCTATTTATATTTTTAGTTTGTCCTTTTTTTTTTTGAAATTATTTGAATTAAATTCCATATAAATATTGGTCTTTCTTAAATGGAAAAAATAAATCAAATAATTATTTGAAATATTCAATTAAAGCTTTAAATTAGAATAGAAAAATAGAAAGAATGAATTCAAGATTAGTTTTAGTTTTAGTCTTGGTAATTTCAAGTGCTTTCGGTGCTCCTACTTCAGGTGGTGCAGCTAATAAACTCCAATCTACAAATTTAAAAACAAATCTTAAAGGTGGTTATGGTGGTTATGGCGGCTATGGTGGATATGGAGGATACGATTATGGCTATGGTGGTTATGATTATTGT
The DNA here is from genome assembly GCA_002922825.1 of Brachionus calyciflorus. Lineage (NCBI taxonomy): Eukaryota > Metazoa > Rotifera > Eurotatoria > Ploima > Brachionidae > Brachionus > Brachionus calyciflorus. The sequence continues at coordinate 708,941 of NTPY01000614.1, forward strand.
GATCCATATTATGATCCATATTGTGATTATTATGATAACTATGGTTATGGTGGTTATGGATATGACTATGGTTATTACAAAAGAAGATAAATTTATTATATACTCATTAAACCATTTCTTAAAATTTTGTTATAGATTAGATAAATATTATTAATAAATATTTCAAAACTACAAATTAGTTTTTGAACACTTATTTTGACGATACAGTAGACACTATCTGCACACCCCAAAATTTAACTCCTCTGAAAAAAACATTAAACATAAACAAACAAAAAATAAAATTACCTAAAATATTTTTAAACATGATCACAACAAAAGAAACTGATGTACTCTCAAGATTATGATAAATTAACTCAAAACGTTTTAAACCGTATAAACAATTCCATTAAAAATGCCATAAAATTACTAAATATTTCAAGATTGAACTGAATTCACGAAAAGATTTGCAATCAAAATTTTGGAAATATGTCTGATATAGAGGTGTACACTTACTTTATTTTACTAGTAAATGGGAAATTAAAATTTACCAAATTTTCTTTTTTAAGTAAATTATTGTTCTAAAATTGTAAAAGTTAATTTTTACTTTACTTAATTTATTTTAAAAAGAAAATAGGTAAAGTAGATTGTTTACTTTACTTGGCAAAATAAATGAAAGTAAAGTAAAGTCTGCACCCCTAGTCTAATGAGGTGATGCCATTTTTTTTTTCGATTGTTTTTTTTATAGTAATACTAGCGAACGTACAAAAATAACGGCTATACAAATTTTAGTTATCTTTTCGCCACCAATATTTATAATTTTTATGTAAGATAACATGATTGGCTTTGATAACGTTCTCAATGGCAAAACTACTGTCATCGAACATCGAATTTTGAAAATCTTAGAAAAATCTAATTGAAAAAAAAGTTGCCATTTACTAGTAGTAATCTATTTATTTCATTTTTTAATGAGTCATTGATGCTTCCAAAACGTGCATACATAAAAAATCTTAACTCAACTATTCAGACAGATAGAACCAACTCCACACTGCTCTAAATTGAGAAAAAAACTGTTCTTAGAACTTAGTTTTGTGTACGTTATATTTAAAAAAATGCTTAAATCAATAGTTTATTTTGTTTGCGAATGTGGCAATGTTAAGTTTAGTTTCAAAAATATCAAAATATCAATTTGATTAGAACATTTTAAGTGGTGAACAAATCGGTGAACCAAAGTGCACATTGTCGACATGACCCCATAAATTTTATAATTTTAGAGCAATCTTAAGACCATTTTAATTTAGATAATTCAAGCGTAAACTTTATTTTTACACCTCTTTACATGGCTCTGTACAGTAAATTTCAATTCGTCATTTCAATTCACGGAAATTCAAATATCTTTTGAACGGTAAGTCATAAACTTTTTCTGGAAATTGCTACAAAATGTAACAATTTTGCTACACCGAGAAATATAGCTCTGCAAAAACTCTGTATCTTTGCAAAATGTGTACCCCGTTTTAAAATGTTCTATATGCAATCTGCAACATTTTTGCAGAGCTATATTTCTGGGTGTAGCAAAATTGTTACATTTTGTAGCAATTTGCAGAAAAAGTTTATGACTTACCGTTCAAAAGATATTTGAATTTCCGTGAATTGAAATGACGAATTGAAATTTACTGTACAAACCCTCTTTACATTTCATATTGTTTGAAATTTTCATTAAATCAAAAGTTATAAAAATTTTAAAAAATGATATTTTTATATTTGATACAAAACTTAACATCGCCAGGAATGTCATGTACTTATTTTAATGTTTCATTTTTACTATATTTTGTTAATTATTGATTTCATTTTTTATTTTTTTCTCGAGTTTCTTAAAAATTGGTTTCTATTTCTGTTTGCTCAAAGAAGAACGTTTTACCTTTAATCTTTTTTAAATTTCAATAATAAATACCTTGTTTTTGACTTAGATGTTCAAATAAATTCAAAGAGAATTGATTGACTGATTGGCTCCAATTGCTTAGAATTTTAATTTCCGGTAGGCTCATTTTTAAAGCAAAAAAAAAAATTTCAAATTTTTATTCTAAATTTAAAAAATAAAAAAAGAATTTTGAAAATTCCTTTGTCTTTTTTTTTTTCTTTAACAAAATAAAAAATTCCTTAAATTTCTCTTAAGGATTTAATATTAAGATTTAGATTAAACTTTTCCAAAAAGTCTTCGACACTAAAATCCAAACGATCAATGTCACTTTTATAATCCAAATTATTCTCATATTCCCATAGAGCTTTTTTTTCATACTCATTTATTTTATCGATTAGTAAATCATGTATTTGATTTACATCATCTAGAGCAAATTTTGTTTTCAATTCGACATCGTATCTCAATAGAGAACAATGATTCTTAATTTTTTCAACACCCTCTTTTATTTCTTCTTTCTCTTTGACTTTTTGTTTAACCGACTCGACTATTTCTTTAAATCGAGCTTGTAAAATTGAATCTATTAACTTTTCAACTTGTTTATTTGAATGAAATCCCGATTTGGGTATTTCATGTTCTTGTTGACAAAAATAACATTGTATCGAATTACGATCTTGATTCTTAAACTTAAATGTACATCTAGCACAACATGTTTCATCACATGGTAATAGAATAGGATCTTTTAAAATGTTCTTACATATTTCACATCGAATTAAATTATTTAAATTCTCTGACATCATTTTTTAAACTTTAAAAAAATTAAAGACTAAAAAATAAATTTAAGGTTTCAGTGCTAGAAATTTTTATATTTAGAAAATATTGAAAGAAAAAAAAAAATTTTTTTTAGACTGAATCTAAATTTAGAATTATGTGATATTTTCATACAAAAATAAAAAAATCATTTTTTGGCAAGATATTTTTTACAGATTAAACAAAAAAAAGTAGTAATCATTTACTACCAAATTCTAAATAATCTCTTAAGAAAAATTTAAAAGATTATTTAAAATTTGGTACCAGTATAGAACATCACTTCTTTGTTCTAAACTTTGACTTATTTTATTGATTACAAATTTTACTGTTTCAACCAAACAAGGATTGAGCTTTTTATAACTAAATTCAATTAAAAGACCAAAAAGAATTGAATAAAATATTTTATCAGAAAAAAGAGCTTGGTTTTTATTTTATTTTCTTAGACAAAAAGACGTTTTTCTAGACATTTAGTTACAGAATGATGTATTCTTTTCGCTTAATATTTGGGTTTCCCTTATATGGAATAAAACATCTTTAAAACTTGAACTTCTCAATATTTGTTCAAAAAAAAAAATTTTGTGCTTATTGATTTTAGCATAAGTTCCTCATTTAAAGGTGTTATATGTGTATATTTTTTCAATCCAATCATACGTTAAATCAGGATGTTTTCTATGATATCAAATTCTTTAAGCATACTTCTGTGACAATACTGTTTGTATAAAAATCCAACCAAACTAGGATTCATGACCGATGGTTTCCAACCAAGACCATGTAAAGAATACATATTTTTTTCACCTTTTTCCATTTTTCTTCAAAAAACTCTGGAATAAAAATATTACTCCCAATTGAAAGACCTAGGTACTCAAAGCCGAAGAAAAAACAAGAGAAAAAAAATTAATCAAATAAAATAAAAATGAAAAATTTATAATTTGGAAAAACTTTATTAACAATTCGCGACGTTTCGGTAAAACGAAGTTACCATTATCAAGCTGTTAATTTATCTAAAAGGAAATAATAGGAAAAACAGGGAAAATTTGAAAATAAAATTAAAAATAAAAAAAATAGAAAAAAAAAATTATAATATTTCAAATTTGAAACGTAAAATAATTAGTGGGGTATTTTCGCAATTTTATGTAATTGCAACCCCACTAAACGCTAGATTTTCGATGTTGCGGATACGCTTGAATAATGAGAGTTTTAATCTCGTAGTTAGACTGAGAGTTTAACTGTTTGTTAAGAGACGGTTTACGTTTAAGAATGTGTAACAATTCTTTGATTCGAAGCTTCATATCAGTATCAGCTTTATCGATGATTTCAAAATGACAATGACTCGAAATTGTTTTAGGTGTTTGGTATGCAACATTGAAATTCACCAATGGGAAATTGCTTACGACTAATTTTTTCAGTCTTCTTGCAAAATCCTCACTTTTGTTATTTTCAAAACGTTTAAACTCTTCCTCAATTATATCTTGAGGGTACTGATTCTTTAAAAGAATAGTTTTCAATTTCTGCTTTTCAGAAATGATATCATTTTCTTCACTACAAATAGCCTCAATTCGATTTAAAAAACACGAAATTAAACCTATCTTGTATTTCCTAGCTGTAAGACTACTCCAATTTAGGTATACTCCTGTGAAGGTCTTTTTATGGTAAATAGTTGTTGTAAATTTACCTAAACTTCTTTTAACCAAAGTGTCTAAGAAGGGGAGTGTTTTATTACATTCATGTTCAATAGTGAACTTAATATTAGGGTGCTGTTTATTCAAAAAATCTAGACAATTTTTAGCATTTCTCTTGATATTCAGGGTTGCGAAAATATCATCTACATATCTTTTCCAAAAACTAATACCTAATTTTTCAAATTTGAAATATTATAATTTTTTTTTTCTATTTTTTTTATTTTTAATTTTATTTTCAAATTTTCCCTGTTTTTCCTATTATTTCCTTTTAGATAAATTAACAGCTTGATAATGGTAACTTCGTTTTACCGAAACGTCGCGAATTGTTAATAAAGTTTTTCCAAATTATAAATTTTTCATTTTTATTTTATTTGATTAATTTTAATCGTATAATGTTGAAAAAAAATTAATTTAAAAAAATTTATTAAACTATGGAAACTTAAATAAAAGACAGAGCTAATCTAGATTAGTAAAATTGGATGAAATTTATCTTCTTTTGTAATAACCATAATCATATCCATAACCACCATAACCATAGTCATTATAATAATCACAATAAGGATCATAATATGGATCACAATAATCATAACCACCATATCCATAATCGTATCCTCCATAACCTCCATATCCACCATAACTTCCATAACCATAACCACCTTTAAGATTTGTTTTTAAATTTGAAGATTGAAGTTTATTAGCTGCACCACCACTACCACCTGAAGTTGGAGCACCAAAAACACTTGAAATTATCAAGACTAAAACTAAAACTAATCTTGAATTCATTCTTTTTCTAATTTTCTATTTTAATTTAAAGCCTTAATTGAATATTTCAAATAATTCTTAGATTTATTTTTTCCATTTAAGAAAGACCAATATTTATATGGAATTTAATTCAAATAATTTATAAAAAAAAGGACACACTAAATATATCATTTTTATTTAGGTCAAATTTTTGATTATATCATAAATAAAATTAAAACTAGAAAATTATATTTCTTAGTGAACAAAAAAAAATTAGATCAATTAAATTATATAATTTGGCAAAAGTAAATTTCAGTCCAAAAATATTCTGCACTTGTTTCTAGAAAATTCCAAAATGAAACACTTAATCATTATTGACCGGGCTTTTTAGGCTTGGTAATCAAACTGTTTCAAGTTCCTTTATCGTACCACTTCATAGAAGTGGTCATTCCCAAGCACATTTAAGAAAATAATTTTTTCTTTCAGATCGTGTTAGATATACAAACAAAATTAAAAAGTTTTAAATAAATTTAGGGGTGAGCTGTTTTGAAGCAATTTTTTATAGCATAGCAAGAAACAATTAAATTAAACAATGGTTTGCGCAATTAAACTCAAAAATCGCCATAGCGTTAAATAAAATAGTACCTTTACATTTTCAAAATTTAAGAGATCCTTTTTTGGGGAGAAACTATTTTATCAACAATTAATTTATCAACTGTACATTTTATCAACAATTAATTTTTCAATTAAAGACCGAAATAAAGATTTGTTAACAGTACAAAAAATTAATAGTATAATTTATCAACAATAAAAAAATAAATAAATTGTTTACTTTTAAATTTAATTGACCTCCATTCGGAAATATACGGTAAAATATTAAGAAAATGGATAATCTTGCTGATTTTAGCCTGGCTAATTATTTTGGTATTTTTTTCAAAAAGATGATCCTCTATGAGGCATCCGTTTTATTTACCAAGCTAATTTTTAAACGTTTATACAACATTTTTCCCCAATTTTTTCAAAAAGGAATTCAAATGGCATTAATTCGATTATTAGTATAAAGTATATTTTTAGTGATTTTTTTATTTGGGTGATGCTTTTTATGGCAAGAGTGGCGAACTGAACCCGGACCATTTGCTCAAAAAAGTTCAATAATTGATTCATATTCCCAGTCCTTCTTCTAAAGACTCAAACCATCAGCCTTAATTTTTTAGTGATTATTAAATAGGTGTTCAAGTAATAATTTATAAATTCCAAAGAAGCTGTTCTTGAAGAAGCAGGATTATTGATAAAATTTTGATTTCTAAAAAGTTATATGGATCCAACTAATAAATTAAGTTTATTTTAGTTTGAAAAAAAAGTTGACAATTTGTACAGTTAAAGAAAAAAAAATGTTGAATTTTTTTACTGTTAATAAATTAATTGTTGATAAAATATACTGTTGACAAAAAAATTGTTGATAGATTATACTCGGCCCCTTTTTTGAAGTTAAAGAAAAAAACATACTAAAAACATAATTGGAAAAAACAAGGAAATTTGAAAATAAAATTAAAAATAAAAATAATAGAAAAAAATTATAATATTTCAAATTTGAAACGTAAAATTATTAGTGGGGTATTTTTGCAATTTTATGTAATTGCAACCCCACTAAACGCTAGATTTTCGATGTTG
>NTPY01000614.1:716229-727250 GCA_002922825.1 Brachionus calyciflorus
ATTATATGAAAAATTAATGTTTTTTGAAATTTAAAAAAATTTCAAAACTATATTTAAAATTAAGAATTCTAATCAGAAATAACAATTACCTAATCGCATGTTCAAATGCGATTAATTCAAAAAAAGAATCAATTAATTAAAAAATTTCTCAATTTATAACAAATTCGTCTAAATAGACACTCTAGAAACAAGTAAATTTTTTCAAAATTAATTTTTAGCTAGCTAGTTTTTTTGTGTTGTTGTTAACGGTATTTTCAAAATTTAAATATTAAATGTAAAATCTAGTGAAAAAAATTATCTATCGAGATTAAGGTTTCGATTCTTAATTGGTTATAAACTACCAACTGAATTAATCGTAATTTTATAAGCTCATTAAAATCGAGCTCATAACAGTTTCGCTAATTAGTATCGAGTACGTTAGCGATACCATGGACTAGGATGTCCTTGACCTCTTATTAAATTATTACAAATAATTTTAATCATGATCAGCTCGAAACTTTTTGATTTAAATGACTGTTATATCAGTAGGCTCTGGTAACAATTTTTAAAGGAAAGAGCGCCAAAAGAAGCCGGATGAAAAATTACTGGCCTTTTAAAGCAAAAGAATTACCAAAAGACTTTAGAACACAAATTTTTTGAAATAGTATTTTTGAGTCTTAAGATAATCGAAATCATTTTCAATAATATCTCGATTAATTTCGGGAAATTGAGTTCCGGTTGAATAACTCCTTGTAAAAATATCCAATTTTTCTAACAAATAAAATTGTAAGTTATACTGGAATCCAAAAAGATCTAATACATATAAAAGTTTTCTTTGAACCAAATTAATCAGCTCTTTGAAAAGAATGTAATCAGGAATAGACCAATCAATTGATATGACATCAGGAAATTCTTTCCAAAAAAATCTTCGAATGAATTATTGTTTAAAGCCATTTAATCCTTGTTTGTGTGAATTAAATTTATAAGAAAATTTAAATTTTAAGATTTTTCTTAAAAAGTAATTTAGCAAATTAAAATTGATCAGCAAAATCGTTTTTAATTTATTTAAAATGAAAAAAAATTTAAATACAAATTAATTTTATCTTTTTTTTTAATATTTTGAAAATCATCGCTTTAATTCTTGTTTTTAAAATAATCCAAAACTTTTTGTTGTTGTGGCTTCTTAATATTATGCAAATGAACAGATTTTTCACATGTTTTACAATCCCTTAGATCTGAGTGAACCTATTTGTTAAATCTAATTTTTGTAACATATCTTTAGATAAGATTAATGCTATTGACAAGTGAAGGGCTTTCTGCAGAACTAAAAAAATTCAATATATCTAACTAAAGGAATGGCATGTTTTCTAAAAAAGGGAAAAGTTTTAGGGCATGAAATAAATATTAAAGAATTATTTTGACATCTATTTATTTTTATGATATTTTAAAAATTTTTTATTAAAATTGTAAATTTTGTAAAAACAACGCGGTAATTTTCTGTGAATATTTTGTAAAACCACACCGAAAATTTGGGTGTAATTTTTGGAAAAACTAGGTCATTGATATTCTAATTTCTACGACATAGTACGTCGATTTCTACGCACCGTTGTTACGCTCAATAACCCCCAATTTACGGTAAAAACTAAGCCTTAATAACGACCGTAATGCTGAGTAAAGCTCTTAAATTGGCTTTTTTTTGGCGTAGTTAAGGCTGGACGTAAAAAGGGGGTTAAACGGCGTTTTCTACGCACCGTTACTACCGCGTTTCACGCCCCCTTAGTTTAAAACTCGGGTTATTTTATAAGGACATATATTTTCCCCAAAGCTAAACTCTTCTCTCTTTCTAAAAAAATAACACAAAAATATTTTGCAAAAATTGAAATCTAAGTATAAAATTTAATCGAAAAACATCCTTGGACCTCATAATTATTTTATTTTTTAGGCTTTGAAAAAAATGTCTTTTTTCTTCTTTCATAGCACAAAGAAAAAGGTTTGATCGATACAAAATGAAAAAATGTTTTTTTTTTGTTATTTTGTGAGGTAAATTAAAATATGAAGCCAATTTTTTCTATAAAATAATTTCCTAGTCATTTTTAAATACATTTATTGAAAAAATAGTTTATAACTTCTCTAAATAAGAATATCAAATAGAGCGCAAAAAACAGGTATTATTTAACTATTGCCAAAAATCCGTATAATCCTTATTTGATTTTTTAATATTGATTAAATCAAATAAAATAAAAAGTTCGGCCAGAATTCCCTCGTGAACCAACATCATTGGCTGATATTAATTTACCTGATTTTTTAACTGTGACATTAGAAGATGAAAATGGAGAGACCAAACCTTTCATTATTTACTATTCAGATGTCGGTGATCTTAATAGATTTTTTTAACTGGTAATAGAGAGAATTTGCTTTTTTAGAAAATTCTCCTCTACCCTTTACATGCTAGAATAAATTGTCGATGTGTCTCACTGGTCTATCGCCTTTTGCCAAAAAAATGGAAAAATCCAGAAAAAAAAGAGGATCATTTATTGCAAAAATCATGAAAGATTACTCATCAATTTATTTTATTTATTGATTAATTATTTATTGAGTCATTACTATACTGGTATTTTTGATGATGTGATCCGAAGGAACGTCTATTTTGAACACTTAAGTCTTTTACAATAAATTATCACTTTAATTTCTTGACTTGATTTAATTTATTTTTGAATTTTTAAATAATCTTTTTATAAAAATAATTTAAATAATCCAGGGCCGGCGCCAGGCAAAAATTCTAGGTAGTGCTAAGGGTATCGATGGCCTGGGTCATACCCCCCCCCCTATAAAATTCATAAAATTTTCTATATTCAATTACAAATTCTGGATTTTTATTTCTCAAAAATAAAGTCAAATATACCGGCACATCAAAGAAATTCTTCTAATCGAGTTTTTTTGTCTAAAAACGATTCAAAAAAAGTAAATTTTCTATGATATTTTTTCAAATACCGACCAAAAAACTTTTTTTCGAGTTTTTTTTCGAAATTTTATTTATTATTTTAAAAAACCTTCAAATTCAAATAAAAGCTCTTTATTTTTTTATTTGAGTTATTTTTTATAACCAACAAAAAAGCTCAATAGAAGGTATATGAAAGATAGCGACTCGATCTTGAATTTGAGAAAAGAACCATGTTCTATTTCTTCAATTAAAAGAATATAAAAATAATATTGTGAAAAAATAGAAATTTTTTTTATATTGTTTAATCTGATTCTATAGTAATTCAACAATTTTCTTTGTAACAACCGCTCGGAAAAAAACAAACAAAAAGTGTGAAATTTTTTTTAACACCGGAAGAATATTAAAAATTATAATTTATATAATCAAATTTTATTTGACAAGAAGAATTACTAATAAAAATTGTAAGATAGAAAAATTCAAATTATGAAAAAAAAATTGCAATAAAAAATTAATATAATTTTAAATTACCAAAACTATAATTTATAAAATTTAAATGGTTAGCATTAGGAGAATCGATAAAATAATAGTTACAAATAGGAACAATTGGGGTGAAATGAACATCTTTTAAGGATAAAGTAATAGGATATTTATTTAATTTACTAGTATCAACGTACATACTCATAGAAGACATTGAGTAACATCGAATTGGACGAAGAAATAAAAGACTTAAGGCAGTCATATTAAATTCATTTCCATATTCACCTAAACTTGAAGATTTTTCTACTAATTTCTCGAAAGAATCTCTTAAAGAAAAACTAACAACTATTTTTCTTAAAAAAATCTTAGTAGGAAATTTTTCCCTTCTTTTTCGGTTGGGATGAGTGAAAATTTGGAGATTTTTGGTTTTTTCATGTATGGTCATTTTTTTAAAATACTTATTGGCTAATTTAGCTAATTAAGATGTTGCAGCAAATTAAAAATTTAACATCACTACAAGTCATTTAATTATCGCAAGTTTAGAGTTGGCATTATTAGGTAAATTAAAGCTGCAATTTTGGATATTTTATTATTATGAGTTGTCATTCAATAATTTTTTTAGAGTTATGTGTTATATTTTTTATTTCCGACTCCACCCAAGTTTGTTGAATTAATACAAAGAAAAAAAATTGTTGAATGACTATCAGGTGTGAACAAATTGTTGAATTACTGTGAGCCCGTTTAATCTAATTGATTAGGAGTGATTTTATTTTTCATTTAACCGATGAGAAACTTTTTTAAAAAAAATTGAACTAGAATGTTAAACAATCAATTGTTTTGTATTTGTTTTATTTTATTTTCTCCAACCTATGTTTGAAAAAAAAATTTAAATTTGAAATAAAAAGCTGACTTTAAAAACCGGTCTATTTCGAATTTGTCAAAGTTCTAAATTGTCAAAGTCTAAAAGTCCAAAATTGTCAAAAAACTAAATTGTCAAAGTTCTAAATTGTCAATTTTGACAAATTAGAACCCATTTTTTAACTTGATAGTAAGGAAAACCAATTAAAAAACAAAAATAATTTTATTGGCTAATTTTATTTTAATAAGATGCGAACAAAATTGAAATCAGAAAAAGTAAAAAATAAATTGAAAATCTTAACATTCAACACAAGAATCACCAACAACAGTAAATAACCGCATTCATTTTCTTTTAAGAAAAATTTATCGGCGTTATTGAGAATTGAAATAAATCTTCAAAATTTGAAAAATTTTTCCTGAATTCAATCCGTATTTATTTTTGATCGAAAACCAATCTCTTAGTGTATATGGATTAAATGATTCTTCATTTCTAATGAATTTGTTTGGACAAAAAAGACCGTCTATTTTGTAACCGGATAAAATTAAATTCGAAAATTCTTCAATGTGAAGAATATTATAGGTAAGTATTTTTAATTAATTTATATAATTAGAGCGGAAACGGCAAATATCATCAAGTTAAATACATACAGAAGGAAAACTTTAAGAGATAAAAAAAGTAAAAAATCGGAAACGGAACAAAACTAATTAAAATTTTTAAAATCAATAGCCAATCAATTGATTTATTAATAAATTGATTCTATTGGTTTGGCAATTTATATCTTTGTCAATTTAGAACTTTGACAATTTAGTTTTTTGACAATTTACAACTTTTAGACTTTGAAAATTTAGAACTTTGACAAATTCGGACTGAATCTAAAAACCTAGGTAGTGCTAAAGCACTTTTAGCCTCCATGTAGCGCCGGCCCTGAAATAATCTTAAAAAAATAATCTTACAAATGTTTTTGACATGGCAACTTGTTTTATTAGATTTGTTTTAAATTTTTAAATTGCGATGTTACTTTTATTTGCAATACTTTACTATGTAAAAATGCCATTTTGAAAATCGCAATTTAAAAGAAAGTTGCCATATGTGGTGGGATTAGATTTTTTTATAAAAAATTTCGATTTTGCTGCGTAAAATAAATTGCCTATAAAAACACACTGTAAATATTTTGAGTGTATTTTTATACACATTTAGCTGTAAAAAAGTGTTTCCCATCTTTAAGTGTAAATAAATACACATTATGAAAATACACTTTTTACTTCTTATTTTACACTATAAAGTGAATTTAAATACACTTTTATTTGTAATAATTTTACACTTTATTGTGTACCATATTTTAATTTTTCATGTAAATGTGAATAACAAAATTGCAAGTAGTATTATTTACGTCCAAAATTATTTTACGACCTATGCTCTTAGCTTAATTTTGGGCGTAGAATCCGAAAATAGTACCTATTTTACCGCCACACCTACTGTTCTAGTTCTAATGGTTCATAAAAGCATACCAATATTCTATCTACAAAAACAAGGTCAAAAAATTATTTTTAGAAAAAATCGACTTCATTTTTGAATTCTACGAGAAAAATTATCCCTTACCTGATTATGATTTGAGTTTAAGCAATAATCATACCCTTAGGCCATTAAAACGTCTAAAAAAGGCAAAAAAACGGTTTTTGGAGGTAAAGCACCAAAAATATGTATAGCTACGAACAAAACTAGTTTCTGAGTAATTTTAATGCGTAGATTACGATTTTGACATAATCTTGTTTGGTTTGTGGACTATTTCATGAGATCTCGAAAATGGCCTAATTTTAGCCTTAATTTAAAGGCTTATTTCTTACGAAACATGCCGTTTCGACTTCAGATTCGTCATCTACGCCCCAGAATTTACTAGAAAACATCTTTGGTTTATTCGTAACTATCCTGGTTCAACCCTGGGACTCAAAGAGTTAAATCGCGTAATTTTTTTATCCAAAATAACTTTAGAAGAACAATGTTTGAATCAATTGATTCAAATTAAGAAATAAAAAAGTTTATTTCTTCGATTAGAAATAAAAAGAACTCTAATTAATCTCAATTTTCAATGTTTAAATGCGTTACTTTTTGTATATATTTTATTGTATATATATTTTTTTTAATTTTGTGAAAAGATGTATAATTTTATAATCTTAAATACCAAGGATTTATCGGTTATCCCTTGAATCCGGACACGGAAAGTCGGACACGAAATTTTACCTATCAAAAATATGGACCCGAATTTTTTATTTAAACACTAAAATTCGCAATTGTTAAAAATTAAAGTTTTCGGATTTTAGGGACAGCCTGCATTTAATTCAAATATTTAAAATTAAAGTTTTTTAAAGAAAATTTGGTGAACACTTAAAGTAAAAAGTGAACAATTTTTATTGTTCACGTTTAAGGAACATGTATAACATGTTTAAGGAACATGTTACAAATACCGCGCGTTGCCGGGCGTAGGCTAATAGTTTAAATATATAATGATAATATCTAGCGAAGATGGTTTGGATTTTTTTTATATATTTTATCGGAGTAGACATGAGTTATTAAAGCTCAAAAACAGCCAAATGTTAACTAAGGTTTATGATTTGGTGCACCTTAGCCCTAAAGAAAAAATAATGCGAAATTTAATTGATAGCTTTTTTTCAAAATTCGAAAAAATTCATTTTGACTTTTTTTGAAATTAATTATTGATACTAATAATCGTTTTAACATTTCAAAAATCGGCGATCGTGTCTTTCAAATTGGTTCTATTGAATATGATGAAGAATTAAAACATAAATTAGTAAAAATTTTGGACAATGGTTTTAAATTTATACCTTGTTTTCATTTTAATATTTTTCATATATTTAAAAATTTAATTTCTTCTTTTGATAATGGAATGTATGATTTTAATAATCGATTATTTTTTAAATTAAATGAAAATTTAGAGACTAGGCAATTAAAAATTAATAAACCTATATGTAATAGTATCGACTGTTTTCTTAATAATTGTAAAAAGAGTTACAACAGAAATATACCTTTTTTAGAACAATCTATTAATTTTCAATTAAAAGTACTTAAGGAACTAGAAAATTTTGAAATTGGCTCTTTTAGAAATTTAAACGAAAATGAGATTTTTGTTTAAAAAATTTTACATTGTTAAAACCTTTTAAAGTAGTTGAATTAGATAAAAACATCGGCGCGGGTTTGATATATAGAGATCTTTACGATGAATTAGCTTTTGAACAGAGATGGTTAATCGAGCTTAAAATTGGCTGATTAAAATTAAATTAAAATTAACTTTTTTTTTTTGCGACGATTAAAATTAAATTAAATTTAATCGATTAATAATCGATTAAGTCAAAAAAATTTTTGTCTATGAGTTGGTGATGTGTATAATTTTAAAGAATAAATTACACAGGAAATTTATAATGCAGATTTATATGTTTCGCGTTCCTTTTTTTGCTTTTTAATTTATATTTTAAATGTTTGTTTTAAAATTTTTAACTTTTTTTATAAGACTTCTTTTCTAGTAATCTGAACCTAAAAACTTTTATCTCTTTTCAAAAACTTGTTTCCTTTAAGGATTTTATTCTGATAAAAAATAATCAAAAGAAAACTCCGATTGGAAACACAAGGAGTCTTCAAATAGCGTTTAATTCTGTTTATTTCTTTGCCGACTTTAGAAGAAAAAAGTCAAGAAAAAAATATGGAAAAAATGTTTTAGTAATTTTTCTTAATTTAATGAGAAAAATCTATTAGAATTTGTGATATAATGCTTTAACTTTACTATTAATGTAATGCGTTTCGTTTCGAGCTTCTTAGCGTATCGAGCTTCTTAGCGTTTCGAGCTTCTAAGCTCTCATCAGGCGGACATACGATCCACTCAGCCACGGCTTCACATTAATCTAGATTCCTTTTTTAAATGTATCCTATCATGCATTACATTAATTTTAAATAAGACTTAAATTTTTTTTAATACTTTTTAAATAAATTTAATCGAATAATTTAATCGACACTTTTTTATTGATCCGATTAAAATTAAATTAAAATTAAAAAAAATAAAAATTTGTTCATTAAATTAAAATTAAATTAAAAAATTTAATCGATTTAGATTAATTATCGATTAATATTCGATTAAATTAACCATCTCTGCTTTTGAATTATTATACGATGAAAAAGTTTATACAAGAATAGATCATAACCTTTTATTTGTAAAAATATTGAAGATAAATTATTAGATTTATATGAGAATTCACATATTAGTGAAGAATTATTTTTGAATTTAATTACTACAAAAGTTAAGCTTGGTAATTTTACCAAAACTTCATAAAAAAACATTAACTTTTAGACCTTTTATTAACTACAAAAATCATCCTACAACCTTCTTATGTATTAACTAAAAATTTATATTTTAAAGATAAATCCTTTTTAGCTACAGGTGATTTTGATTCCTTGTATTTGAATATAGACCATTCTGATTGTATTAATGGGCTCTGTATTAAAATAGCAACAATCAAAATAGCTAGTATCAATTAAGCTAGTTTTAAAACAGCTAAATTTTTTTTTACTAGCAATTAATTTTAATCAAATTAGCTTAATTTAAAATAGCTACCTGTAAAAAAAGCTGAGTTCAAAAGAGCTTAATTAAAAATGAATTTTATCAAAAAAGCTAAAAGATAAAAACAACGAAAATTTATATTTTCTAAAGGATTTTCCAAAGAATTTTGGTGCTAAATGTAATTTTGAAGCTTTTAATGTGACAATTGTCGAAAAATAATTATAAGAGAAAAATAAAAAATAAAAAATTGCTATACTAAGTTCTAATTTTTAAAAATTTTTTTTAAGTAAGCTTATTTAATTACCTAATTAAGCTCTTCTAATCAATTTATTTTAAAATTATAATAATTAGCTATTTTGAACTTCGGTTTTTCTTAATTAAGCTATTTTGATTCAATTTATTTTACTTGAATATTTTTAGCTGTTTTGACACTAGCTTTTTTGATTTTAGCTATTTTAAGCTTCTCCCGTATTAATATTATAGGTGATTTTCTTAGAGATAAATTAATTTCTAGTCATATTAGTTTAGTCGGATTTATAGCAATATTAAATTTAATTTTAGAAAATAACTATTTTTCTTTTAAAGAGTTTTGTTTTTTTGTTCAAAAACTAGGAATTGCTATGGGCTCAAAGTGTGGTCCTTCAATAGCGAATATTTATGTTTATTGTTATGTAAAAAAGTGGCTATATATTTATCGCCCTTTCTTTAATGTTAGATACATTGATGATATTTTTGTAGTTTTCGATAATTTAGATATTTTAGAAACATTGAGAAGAGCTTTTGGTTCACTGAAATTGAACATTGAACATAAAGAAACTGTTAATTTTTTAGACCTCAATATAACTCCCCAGGCAACTCAATTTTGATGGATCATCGAAGAAATTTGGAAAAAAATCATCGATGATAATTCGAAGTAATAGCCAACCATTCATCGATGATCTTCGATTAGTGATAGGCTATTTTCATTATTTTTTCTTCGATCAAGATTTTATAATTAAATAATTTTAAAAGTGGGATTAACAGATAAGAATTTTTAAAATTTCATTTTTCACACCTTACAGGTCTAATTTAGAAGAAGCCGCATGATAAAAGTAAACGGCATAAATGTTTACTTTATCTATGTTAGGCTAATTATATATCTTTGATCGATTTTACATCAATCACCTAAAAAAACTTTTTAGGGAGCCGATTCAGCTCAAAAAATAATTGACAATAATTTTATAAAAAATTATGACTTGAAAATTTAGAATTTATTACTCTTATTTATACTTGATTTTAGAAATAAAAAAAATAAGCACAAGTTGAATGTCGTTTAACTTTTAACCTTTAATTTTATTGGTTAAATTAATTAAAAAATAAAGAAAACTAGATGAAAATTATAGTTTTTAAAATAAAAAAAAAACGGTTTTTAAATTCATCATTTTTGAATCATTTTTTTGAAGTAAAATCAAAGATCATCTGACGAACTTTGATTTTTCTTCAAAATTGAGTTGCCTGGGTCTAGATAAGTTTTCAAACAATTTGGTCTTCTATTTAAATTCAAAGCCTACGAATACGTTTTGTTATTTATCTACTTTTTCTAACCATCCAGATTTTATTTTTGAAAATCTTCCAAAATCCTAATTATTAGAATTCGTAGGATTTGTTCAAACTTGAGTGATTTTACAAAAAATTCCTTAAGATTAACTAAACAATTAATAGAAAGGGAATATATCCGTAGTAAAATTGATAAAGTTTTTAATATGGTTTTTAAATTAGATAAAAACGATCTCTTAGATTATAAAATTAAACCTTTTAGAGAAAAAGATATAATTGATTTTAAAATTAATTATGATATAAATTCTAAAGATTTTAAAGGTGTTTTTAAAAGAGCTTTTGATAAATATTTTGGTAATATCGAAGAAACAAAAAAATAAGATTTAGGCTTATTAATAAAATGCAAAATAATTTAAGCTCCATTTTATTGCATGCTTTTAAGTTTCCTGTTTCTAAATCATTTTGTTATCAAAAGTGTTCTTATGTTGATTGTTCTATTTGTAGATTTGCTGATATATCTTATAGTATAAAATTAAAAAATAATTTTTCTCTACCTATTTGGGATATTTCTAGTTGTAGCTCTTTAAATTGTGTATGTTATTTATTGTAAGCTTTGTAATGAATATTATACTGGTCAAACTAATTCTATAAAGAAAAGAATTTAT